>CABHPH010131759.1:19416-54662 GCA_902168325.1 Peromyscus nudipes | reverse complement strand
GTGTGTGTGTGTGTGTGTGTGTGTGTGTGTGTGTGTGTGTGTGTATTTCTTTTTACTTAACTTTTCCTAGACAGGGTCTCACTATGTAGACCAGGTTGGCCTTGAACTCACAGAGATCCATCTTCTTCTGCCTCCCAAGTGCTGGGATTCAAGTTGTTTGCCCCCACTGCCTGGCTTCCAGCCCCCTTTTAAAAGCTATCTGTTTTGAGATGGGATCTGGCTCCGTTGCGTAAGCAGCAAGTATTGTGCCGCCGGTCAGGTGGAGAGAAGTAGAGCATGTGATGCTCTAGCCACTTCCCTTTGCCCTTCTGTTGGGCTGCCTTCTGAGTTTGAGTCATAAAATTCTTTGCATGTTCTCCATCCAAAGCCTTTGTTACAGACATATGTTTAGGTATTTTCTGTCAGTCTACACTTGCATTTCTTTTTCTTAAGTAAAACTAGCAGACGTTTTTAACCTTGAAGTCTAATATTTTTCCTGCATTTTAATCCACTCTTGTGTAATCACTCTTTCTTTGCCTATATTTTTTTCTTCCTTTTCCTCCTCCTCTTTTAAGATTTATTTTATTATGTACACAGGTCAGAAGAGGGCGCCAGATCTCATTATACCTGGGAATTGAACTCAGGACCTCTGGAAGAACAACAGCCAGTGCTCTGTATTTCTTAAAATTATTTCTTTTCTTTTCTTTCTTTCTTTTTTTTTCTGGAGCTGAAGACCGAACCCAGGGCCTTGCACTTGCTAGGCAAGCGCTCTACCACTGAGCTAAACCCCCAACCCCTCTTTTATTTTTTGAGATTACAATATAATGAAATAATTTCCCCTTTCCCTTCTCTCCCTCCAAACCCTCCCATCTCCTCCTCCTTGCTCTCTTCGGCCTCTCCTTTCATTGGTTGTTACCTTCATATTGTAGATACATATAAATTCCTAAATACAACCTGCTCAGTCTCTATAATGTTACTCGTATGGATGTTCTCCGGGCTGACCACTGCTATTGGAGAATCAGTTGGAGTGCTCTTCCCTGGGGAAGATGATTTCTCACTCTCTCAGCTTTCCTTAGTTACCTGCAGGTGTGTAGGGCTGAGGCCTCCTGGGCTTTCCCCGTCCATGTTACCATGTCTACTGTTGTTGTCCTTGTTTCCTTGCCTGTATCACTTTCTATTTTTTGTTACTATTATGAATAGAACTTGTTTTCTATACATGCTCTTAACAGCTGACCATCTCTCTAGCCCTCATGATTCAGGTATAATTTTTAAGTGGTCATTTTGCATATAGAAGCTTCCTTTGTTTAATGAGTGGGGAGTTGGTTGTTTGGATTTCCACCTTGTTGTGAGGTATTCACCACAGAAGACTGCTTGGACATGGATTTAAGCCAACAGAAAGTCTTCATTAGCCGGCCGGCGACTACACTGGGTGTTTGGGATCCCAGTGTAGCCTCGAGCCTTTCTCAGGGTGAGCTTTTAAGTACAAAAACCATGTCCTGGGTTGATGTACTTCAGTTAACAAGAACAGTTAGCTGGAAGCAGAACCACAGAAGCCAAAAAGGCGAGGTTAGTACATTTAGAGACTCCCAGAACTATGGACTTGATTAGGTCTTTGTTTTAGTTTTTGATGGCTGTGCTGTCTATGTGCTGAGTTATACAGCTAAATGGCACTTCTATCATGGAGTCAGTTGTGCCAATGTCTGGGGGCCTACTAAGGTCTGGTGCCCTTTTACAACCTCAACTAGGAATGCTGAATTTCATATTACCTTTCATTTTTCAACTGGAAATGCTGAATTTCATATTACCTTTCATTTTGATATCTCATTTCGCTGCATTGGTTAAGATTACCAGAATACCTGGGGGTGTAGTTGAGGGCAGAACTCTTGCCTAGCACACACAAGGTCCTGGCTCAAATTCCCAATATCATGGGAAAAAGGAAGCTATCATAAGCTTAAATGGTAGCTAAATTGTAATTGGGTTTCAGGGAATAAGAGGAAGACTGCTGGTCAGGCATGGTAGCACATGGCTTTAATGACGGCACTTGGGAAGCAGAGCTAGGCAGATCTCTGTGAGTTCAAGGCCAATCTGGTCTACATAATGAGTTCTAGGACATTGAGGGCTACATAGAGAGACCCTGTCTCAAAAACAAAACAAAACAAAATATATAGACAGAGCATGACATCCCCTGTACCCTCCCCACCAAAAGAAGATACAGGCAGTGGTGGCGCACGCCTTTAATCCTAGCACTCTGGAGGCAGAGGCAGGTGGGTCTGAGTTTGAGGCCAGCCTGGGCTACACAGCAAGTTCCAGGGTAGCCAGGGCTACACAGACAAACCCTGTCTCAAAAAAAAATAAAAATAAATAAATAAATAAATAAATAAATAAAAATTAAAAAAAAAGATCATGAACACGTGCTCACGTGCTTGTATATCTGTATGCTGATACAATCTGCAGGAAGCTGGTAACATAACTTGTTTCCTGGAAAGAAAACTGTGTGATTAGAGGGAGGTTTTTTCTCTTCTCGCTCCAAAGTCTTGGTTTAGGAAGGACTTGTTTATTTTGCTCTTCAGAGGACCCAGATTCATTCCCCAGCACCACATTTTGGCTCACAAGCAGTTCTAACTCCAGTTCCAGGAGAGTTGTTACCTTCTGACCCCCACGTGCACAGACATACATGAAGGCAAAACACTCATAAAAATAAAATAAATCATTTTTTTGACCTTTCAAGACAGGGTTTCTCTGTGTAGTCCTGGCTGTCCTGGAACTCACTCTGTAGACCAGGCTGGCCTCAAACTTACAGAGATCCACCTGCCTCAGCCTCCTGAGTGCTGGGATTAAAGGCATCTGCTACTACCACCTGGTAATATATATATATTAATGTAAAAAGATTTCATCTGGAGCCGGGCAGTGGTGGCGCACGCCTTAAATCCCAGCACTCAGGAGATAGAGCAGGCAGATCTCTGTGAGTTCGAGGTCAGCCTGCTCTACAAAGTGAGTTCCAGGACAGCCAGGACTATTACACAGAGAAACCCTGTCTCAAAAAATTAAAAAAAAAAGATTTCATCTGGGTCTGATGGCACACATTTCAATCCTGGGACTCAGAAGACAGAGGCAGACAGATCTCTGCAAGTTTGAGACCAGCTTGTACAGAGTGAGACCCTATCTCAAAAAAAACCCTAAAAAATAAATACATGGAAATAAAAAATTTCAAATATCAGGATGTTTATAAAAATAACTTACAGTAACAATTTTGAAAAAAAACTAAAAACTATTAAGACAGTCTGAGTGATTCCAGGACTCAGAAGGTAGGGAGGAGGAGGAGCAGGCAGGTGTTCGATCGAGAACAAGTGCAAACCACAAGCCAGCCTGGGATACATGAGACAACCCCCGGCCCTTTGCTTTCAAGAGAAAAAAGACCATGAGACCAATTCTTTTTCTTTTTTTAAGATTATTTATTATGTATGCAGTGTTCTGCCTGCTGTATGCCTGCAAGCCAGAAGAGGGCGCCATATCTCATTACAGATGGTTGTGAGCAGCCATGCAGCTGCTGGGAATTGAACTTAGGAACTCTGGAAGAGTAGCCAGTGCTCTTAACCTCTGAGCCATCTCTTCAGCTCACCAATTCTTTTTCTAAAGATACATCTAATTTGCCAATTTTCATTCACAAAAATACATTGCTGTATTTCTGTTGAACAGCCCCACACCTCACTCAAATGTGGGATGTACCACACGTAAGTGTATCTGGAAGTTCCCCTCAGGTACTCAGCTCAATGAGATTGCCTTTGCAGTCACAACTGAGTCATACCCCTGGTTGCGACTTGAGCATATTTTTTTTACATTTATTTATTTATCTATTTATTTATTTGTGTGTGTGTGTCTTCTCTCTCTCTCTCTCTCTCTCTCTCTCTCTCTCTCTCTCATAGGAGAATTTTTCTCATGAATGTGACACAGGATAGTTTAGGGGAGTGAGTTCTCTCCTTCCACCATGTGAGTTCCAGGGATGTAACACAAGTCTGAGGGCTTGTTGGCAAGTACATTGACCTTAGCTGAGCAATTGTTTCCTGGCCCTTTTGTATAACTGTTAATAAAGGATTATTAAACCATGTTTAGGAGTACACACCTGTGATCATGAGACTCTGGAAGCAGGAGGATCACTGTCACGAGCAAGAAGGTAGATACACGTAGTTAGTGTAACAAAAGTTATATTTTATTATGCTGAGGGTCATCCTGGTGGAGACTGTCCAGCCGCAGGGTAGATCAAGGTGGCGTCTCTCCAGATGTTCAGAGCAGAGCATTGCTCTTGGTCTCTGCTTAAATACTGTCCAGTGGGCATCATGGAGTCTAGGACTGTGTCTGGTTATCTTGAGCGAGTGATGTCACTGAGTTCTGGTTATCAGGTGCAGCCTTGGGTGTAGTGGGGCTCCTGACTAAGCCATTTTTACATATCTAAAAGGCATTTTTTACTATGCTCATTATGATCACCTATTTTTTAATTAATATATTTTTTATTTGCATTGGTATTTTGCCTGCATGTGTGTCTGTGTGAGGGTGTCAGATCTTGGAGTTAGAGACAGTTGTAAGCTGCCATGTGGGTGCTGAGAGTTGAACCCGGGTCCTCTGGAAGAGCATTCAGCGCTCTTACCCACTGAGCCATCTCTCCAGCCCCATGATCACCTATTTGAAGCAAGGCTGACTTAAGTATTGAGGCCTTGTCTCAGAAAACAGACAAACAAACAGCAGGGCTAAGGATGAGTTCGATCCTCAGCAGTGCATAAACTAAGGGGCATGGTGGCACATCCTTGTAACCCCAGCACTTGGGAGGTAGAGGTAGGAGAATCTTGAGTTCAAGGCCAACCTGGGTTATAAGAGCTTCTCTTACATACACAAGAAGATAAAATATAGCTAAGAATTTACACTTTAAGTGTTTTTCATTGAAATAGAATTACATCACTTCCCCTCTCCCTTTCTTCCCTCCAGTTCCGCCAGGTACAGTCCCTTCAATCCCTTCCATGTCCCCCTCAGATTGATAGCCTCTTTTTGATTCTTATTGTTACATACATACATGAATATGTGTGTCTGTACAAATATCTAAATACAACCTGCTTAGTCTGTTTTTGTTGTTTGTGGATATATTATTTTAGGGCTGACCACTCTGCATTGGACAACCAATAAGGTGACTCATCCCTGGGAGAGGCTCACTCTCCTCCCAGCAGTCATTGGTTGCCTGTAGGTCTTTGTCTAGGGGAGGAACCCTATGAAAATCCCCCCCTTCCCTGTTAACGTGTCCACTAATAGTGCCCACTGTCCTAGTCTTTTTCATGCGGCCATTTCTAGGAGAGACTGTTTCACAGTGGATTTCCTGGTACTCTGGCTCTTACAATCTTTCTGTCCTCTCTTCCATGCTGTTCCCTGAGCCATAGATGCAGGAGCTGTGATGCAGATGCATCTGTTAGGGCTGGGCTTCCCACGGTCTGTTGTTCTCGGCAGTGTGTCCAATTGTGGTTTTTCTGTGATGGTCTCCATTTGCTGTAAAGCAAGGCTTTTTTGATGTGGGGTGACAGCTACACTTCTCTGTGGTATAAGCATAAGATTTAGGATGTAGTAAGAATTATGCTGGTCTAGCAAAATGGCAGTAGTAGATTCTTTTCTAAGGCCCATGACCTCACTAGCCCCAGAAAATGAGCTAGGTTTCTAGTTCCAGCCATGATCTCCCTCCTGTTGAGTGTGCCTATTAACCAGCTGTTGTTTCTCACCAACATGTGAATGCCTCTTCCTGCACCTTTACAAATACCTTGCCATGCTGGTGACTGTCACGGTTGGTTCGGAGGTGTTACAGTCGGGGAAGACTATTTAATTGCTTCCCTCCATTGGCAGCTTGCATAATATTTTTCTGTCACCATGGAAACTAGACTGCAGGAAAGAGGCTTTTAGGTGGGATCCAGCTCTAACCATCCGAAGCCTGTGTCCTAAGTGTGCAATGTCTTCAGCAATAGAGAGGGGCTCACCCTCAACCCAGGGCAACCAAGGCTACACTGACAGTCTAGCTTTGAAAGTCATTTGGACTACACTTAGCAACCATTCAAAAGGAGGCTCATTGTGCCTGGTACTAGGGTTTTTGTTCTCTTTGTCAGCTATATACCTGCCAGAGGATTAATATGAAGAATATACAAAAAAACTGAAGAAAAAAAAAAACCAAAACTCAAGGAAACAAATGACCCAATTTAAAAAATGGGGTAGGAATACAAACAGAGAATTCTCAATAGAGGAAATCAAAATGGTGAAGAAATACCTCAAAAAGTATTCATAATGCATAGCAATTATGGAAATACATATTAAAACAACTTTGAGATTTTTTTTTAACTTTGAGATTTTTATCTCACCCCAGTCATAATGGGTCAACAAAATACTTGTGAGGTTGTAGAGAAAGAGGAACCCTCATTCACTCTTAGTGGGATTGCAAATTGATGCAGCTACTCTGGAAATCAGCATGGAGAAGTCTGAAATAACTAAAACTAAACCTACCATATGACCCAGCTATACCACTCCTTGGCAAAAAAGGACTTGATGTCTTACTCCACAGATGCTTGTTCAGCCATGTTCATTGCTGCTCTATTCACAGTAGCCAGAAGATGAAAATGAATGGATAGTGAAAACGTGGTATGTATACACTATGGATACCATCCACATGTAAAGAAAAATGAAACTTGCTGGTGGACACAGAAAAGATCATATTGTATGAGTTAACCTGGACCCAGAAAGACAAGCACCACACGATCTCTCTCATTGTGGTTTTTGCTCCAAATACTCAGATGTAAGTATACAACATGGAGTAACTACAGAATCCAGGAGAGCATAAAGGGACCATGGGTGGGTGTGTTGGGCTTGATTGGGGAATAACAAGATACAGGTGATATGAAATATGAAACAGAAAAACTTGTAGGGGGTGCCAACTGAGGAGGAGAGAGGTCATCTGTAGTGGTATTTGCTCCGCCCATGACCTTGGACTATCCGGCCCAAAGGAGGCGGTGCTTCCTGCCATTGTAGGCGACCTCTTATAAGGAGTTGGAGAAGGGTCACATGCCCCTTCTCCCTGCTCCTGTCTGCGAGGTGGATTTGCTCCCGGTCAGATCAGAGGATGACTTCAGCTGTCTACTCCGTTCTGTATTCGTTAGTGTATTTCCTCAATTTATATCTTAATAAATTCTGTTACCCATGTGGATTGATCATAATAGTCAATACAGAGAGGAAGGGGGGATGAGGGATAACAGCAAGGCTTTTTGATAAAGCCTCAATAAATCATATAATTTTATATTTACCTAAAATTATACATAATACATATATATATGCATATATGTACACATGTATGTGCAAGAGAGCAGAGAGTGGAGGGAGAGCATATCTTAAAGGAAGTTAAGTCACTTGAGCTGACAATCTTCCCCACAATAGTTTATTTTAGGGGGGAGGGTTTGAGACAAGGTTTCTCTGTGTAGCTTTTGCTGTCCTGGATCTCACTCTGTACACCAGGCTGGCCTCAAACTCACAGAGATCTGCCTGCCTCTGCTCCCTGGGTGCTGGGATTAAAGGTGTGCACCACCATTGCCTGGCCAAGAATTTAAGTTTTAAAAAATTTTTATCTCATTATTTGTAATTATGTATGTGGGTATGTGCACATGAGTACTGGTGCCTGCAGAAGCCAGAGCCATCAAGTCACCATGGAACTGGAGTTACAGATGGTTATGAGTCACCTGACATGGGTGCTGAGAACTGAACTCAGGTCCTCGGCAAGAGCAGTGTGTGCTCTTAACCTATAAACCATCTCTCCAGCCCCAAGAATTTAAATTTATAAATATGTTTGTTTATCTTAGGTAGGGTTTCTATTGCTGCAGTGAAACACCATGATCAAAAAGCAAGTTGGGGAGGAAAGGGTTTATTTGGCTTACACTTCCACATCACTGTTCATCATCAAAGGAAGTCACGACAGGAACTCAAGCAGAGCAGGTACCTGAGGGCAGGAGCTGATGCAGAGGCCATGGAGGGGTGCTGCTTACTGGCTTGCTCTCCATGGCTTTGTTCAGCCTGCTTTCTTGTACAACCCAGGACCACCAGCCCAGGGATGGCACCATCCACATCAATCACTAAATAAGAAAATGCCCACAGCTTGCCTACAGCCTGGTCTTATGGAGGCATTTTCTCAACTGAGGTTCCCTCCTCTCTGATAACTAGTTTGTGTCAAGTTGACATAAAACTAGCCAGGACAATGTGTTTTTCTCTTTTTAAAGAAAGATATAAAGGTAGCAATTTGTTGCCTTAGAAGATTGTCTAAAACTAGAGAGAAAAAGGAACAAAGACAACTTGATCAGTCAAGCAAAAGTCAGAGCATCATACACAGAAGACATGAGGTAATAAAAACCCGAACCGAGTCTGCAAGACAGTCCAGTAGGTAAAAGGCCTTGCTGTGCTGGTCTGATTGCCTCAGTTCAGCCTCCAGTGCTAGCTATATGGTGGAGAGATCTGACTCCTGCACACTGTCTTCTACACAAGCAAGCCAAGGCATGAGCTCAAACACCCACCACACGCACACAAATGAATTGTAAATGTAATAATTTTTCAATTAAAAATGCCAGTATCAACGCACAACAAAGAATATAGATTGTAAAAGTAGCTTATAACAGTCACAAGCAGATGACTGTAACCTTCAATAAGCAAAATTCATAATCGCTGAAGGAGAAGAGTTAGCTTTCCAGAGCTACCATAATAGAATACTTCCAACACCCAGATTTCAAAAAGAAAGTAACAAAAACTTACAAATAAACAAGAAAGCATGGCTCAACCACAGATATGACAGCTCTCTATCAGAGGTGGCCTAGTCATTGAAATTACAACTAACTTTTCAAATCCGCTGTCTTAAACGTATTCAGTGAGCAGAAACCAACAATGCACAAAGGGCATCAGCCAGGTGTGGTGGTGCACTCCATAATCCCAGCACTTGTAAGAGCTCAGGCCTGAGGCCAGCTACATGGCCAGAGAAGGAGGTGGAAAGAAAAGGTAGGAGCAGGGCGTGCTCATGCAATTTGTGAGCACAGCCTCAGGAGACACAAGCAGGAGCAAGCAGCTTGTTTGAGGTGATAGTTTGGGGCCCACTTGGACTCCGGGAGACTGTCTAAAAACCACAGAGAAAAGAAAATGTCAGTGGTAGGATAGCTGCTTAACATTAAACAAAGCACAGGGTTTGATCGCAGACAGACAGACACAACATGGAAATCATGAAAATAGATTATTAATAAAGAGAAATTAAGCAGAGATACCGTGAGGCCTTGAGACACAGCCTGGCACTTCTGACGTCATGAAGAGGATTGCCAGAGAGCCTAGGATCTTGTTCATTGTCACTCTGCCTACCCCTTGGACAAGCCATCTGGAGGTTTTCAGGTGGGAAAAAAGGTGTGTGGGGTGGGGGTGGAACACAGGTAAATTGCTGCTGATAGACAGGCTTTCCTATTTTTAAGTTTCATTTAAGTTTTAGAAATTTTGTGTTTGTGTTTGTCTGTCTACACATGTGAGTGTAGGTGCCTGCAGAAGCCAAAGGCATCGGATTCCCGGGAGCTGTCGGTAAGAACAGTATGCAGTTTTATTTGGAAATAAAGTCTCATTATATAGCCCTGGCTGTTCTGGAACACTGGACTGGCCTCTGACTCAGAAATCCACCTGCCTCTGCCTCTCAAGTGCTAGGAATAAAGGTGTACATCAATATGTTCTCTTAACTGCACATAAATTTTATTTTAAAGATTTTTATTTATGCATATGCATGTGTGTCTATATGGAGGGAGGTGTATGTGAGTATGGTACCTCAGGCCAGAAGAAAGCATCACATCCCCTGAAGCTGGAGGTACAGGCTACTGTGTACTCCCTAATGTGAATGCTGGGATTCAAACTCAGATCCTCTGGAAGAGCAGTATGTGCTTTTAACCACTAAGCCAGCTCTCCAGCCCTAAGATTTTCATTTTTTAAATGTGACCCCAGAGACTGTGTGGCTCTGCCCCAGGACATAAAGCAATCTCTTTAGAGACAAGACCACAGTTGCCACCACCATACTGCAGCGTGGCAGTCATGCTCTGGGTGAGCCTTTATCTGTTATGAATGAGCACTCACTCTTCTGCAGAACCTCCGTGAGATTTCAGCTGAGAAGCTGCAAAATGTCTGGCACTGAAAATCCACTTTTAGATGCCAGTGGATCATCCTGGAAACAGTTGTATTAAGAATAATCTAGAAGGGGGCTGGAGAGATGGCTCAGAGGTTAAGAGCAGTGGCTGCTCTTCCAGAGGACCGAGGTTCAATTCCCAGCAACCACATGGTGGCTCAAAACCATCCGTAATGAGATCTGGCGTCCTCTTCTGGCCTGCAGGCACACATGCAGGCAGAACACTATATACATAATAAATAAATAAATCTTAAAAAAAGAATAATCTAGAAGGGTAGAGGATGGGGAAAAGGGAATAAATTAGTCTCCTATAATGGTTTTGTGTAAGGTATGCTGAAAATCAGAACCCAGCCTATTCTCCTAGCCTATTTTCTTTCTTTCTCTTTCAAGGCAAGATGTCCTTTAGCTCAGGTTGGCCTCAAACACCCTTATGTAGCCAAGGATGGCCTTGAGTTTTCCTCCTTGTGCTCCTGCTCCCAGCGCTGGGATTATGTACACCATCACACCCAATATATGAGGGCTGGGGATGGAGCCCAGGGCTTTGTGCATGCTAGGCAAGCACTTTACCAACAGAGTCCAATCCTTTTCTTTTCTTTTCTTTTCTTTCTTTTCTTTCTTAACACGGGGTTTCACCATGTAGCCCTGGATGGCTTTGAACTCACAGACATCTGTCTGCCTCTGCATCCTAAGAGTGCTGGGATTGAAGGTGTGTGCCATTATGCCCAGAAACCCTTCTTCCTTTTCTTTTTTCCTCCTTTCCTCTCCTCTCTCTCTCTGCATATTAAGTGTTTTGCCTGCATGTATGTATGTGCACTATGGTGTCTGTGGAGTCCAGAAGACAGTACTGGATCCCCTGGACCTGGAGTTACAGATAGTTGTGAGCCACCATGTGGTTAGGCGCTGGGAACTGAACCTGAGTCTTCTACAAAAGTAATACATGCTTTCAACTGTTGAACCATCTCTCCAGCCCCATCCCTTTTTTTGAGATACGGTCTCACCATGTAGACCAACCAGGCTGCCCTCAAACTCATAGAAATCCACCTGCTTCTACCTCCTGAGTGCTGGGTTTAAAAGCATGTACCATCCAAGTCAGGCATGATGGCACCCACCGTTGTTTAGTGTGTGCGTGTGCATGTTTTACCTGTTTGTATGTCTGTACACCATATGTGCCTGGTGCACGTGGAAGAGGTGTCAGAAGAGTGCATCAGGCTGGACATGGTGGCACACACCTTTAATCCTAGTACTTGTGAGACAGAGGCAGGTGGATCTCTGTGAGTTCCAGGACAGCCAGGGCTACATTGTGAGACCCTGTCTTAAGAAGAAAAATGAAGAGGAAGGGGAAAAAGGAAGCAGCATGTGATGCTCTGAAACTGGAGTTATGTATGGAGGGCTATGAACCATCATTCAGGTGCTGGGAATTGAACCTGGCCCCTGTGCCAGAGCTACAAGTGCTCTTAACCACTGAGCCATCTCTCCAGCACCCCTCTCTTTTTGTCTTTTTGTTTTTTGAGACAGGGTTTCTCTGTGTAGCAGCCCTGGCTGTTCTGGAACTCAGAGATTCACCTGTCTCTGCCTCCTGAGTGCTGGGATAAAAGGCGTGCGCCACCACCGCCCGGCACCCCTTGTTTTCTTAAGACATGGTCTCACTATGTAGCTCATATTGGCCCCAAATTTGCTATGTCTCCCTGGCTGGCCTTAAACTCTCCTTTCTTCTGGTGAATTAATCACAATATATCTTCAAGAAAGAATTTTGTAACTTTGAACTGTATTTAGTAATTTAAAGATTTTCCAGCTGGACATGGGCTAAAAACATAATTTCTAAATAAAGGTATTTTCTAGGCCTGTTTAATAGAAATTAAATAGAATTACCTCATTGTCGTTCTCTGCCATTTGTCACAGATCCTCTTAGTTCTCTTAAGCGCTGCATTGCAGCGGGCTGACCACCAGAGGGAGCAGAAGCGGGCTCTCAGCCTGCCTGGACAGCTGGCCTCAGGCAGAATTTGGCAGGAGACAGACAGGCAGGAGGAAGGAAAAACAGGGTATTCCTCCCTCCTTTTCTCTTCCTTCCTCCTCTCCAGCTGCAGACGAGGTTGCTCTGCCATGCCAGCTCTTTTGTTAGTCCTTGAGTTCATTCACAGGCCCCCACTGGGCTTCTCAGTACTTGTCACTGAGTCACTACTAAATTTTCTCTGTGGTTCCTATTTCCCAGATTGAAACCTAAGTGCTATATCTAGTATCATTCCAGAAACTCACTAGACATTATTTCTTTTGAAGTACATTGTATTGCTCATCTCTCTCTCTCTCTCTGTCTCTCTGTCTCTCTGTGTCTCTGTCTGTCTGTCTGTCTGTCTCTCTCTCTCTCTGTGTGTGTGTGTGTAGGTCAAAGGATAGCTCACAGGAGTCAGTTCACTACTACTTCTAGTGGGTTCCAGGGCTCAAACTCAGGTCATCAGGCTTGGCAGCAAATGAATTTTAGCTACTAAGCCATCTCACCAGCTCTGTGCCTGTATTGGTTTTGTTTTTTTCGAGACAGGGTTTCTCTGTGTAGTTTTGGTGCCTGTTCTGGATCTCGCTCTGTAGACTAGTCTGGTCTTGAACTCACAGAGATCCACCTGCCTCTGTCTCCCGAGTGCTGGGATTAAAGGCATGCACCACCACCACCACCACCACCACCACCACCACCACCCGGCACTGTGCCCATATTTTTATGAAGGAAAATGCTGAGAGGTAAGTTAAAGTACTAGCAGATGCTGTGGCAGTAATTCCCACTACTTGGAAGGGCGAAGCAGAGGGATGGCAAGATCAAAGCAAGCTTAGGCACCATGATAGACCATACATCTAAAAGACAGGGCTAAATCACTCACTCAAGAACAGAACAATAACTTATTTAATCAATTCTAAGATGACTCAGACATGATGGCACATGCCTGTAAATTGATAGAATGGTTCAAATCATCCAGAATTCCAGTTCCAGAGGATCCAATGCCCTCTTCTGACCTCTGAGGGCATCAAGGGCACATGTGGTGCATATACATATAGGCAAAACACTACACACAAAAAAAATTAAGGGGTTAGGGATTTAGCTCAGTGGTAGAGCGCTTGCCTAGCAAGCGCAAGGCCCTGGGTTCGGTCCTCAGCTCCAGCAAAAAAAAAAAAAAAAAAAAAAAAAAAAAAAAAAAAAAAAAAAAATTAAATAAAATAAGCCAGATGATGGTGGTACACACTTTTAATCCCAGCACTGGGGAGGCAGATCTCTGTGCATTCGAGGCCAGCCTGGTCTACAAAGTGAATTCCAGGACAGCTAGGGCTGTTACACACAGAAACCCTGTCTCGAAAAACCAATAATAATACTAATCACAACATCTAATTTAAAAATTAAAAATAAACCAGGCAGTGGTGTCAAATGTCTTTAATCCCAGCACCTGGGAGACAGAGGCAGAGGCAGATCTCTAAATTTAAGGCCAGCCTGGTCTACAGAGTGGGCTCCAGGACAGTCAGAGCTACACAGAGAAACCCTGTATCGAAAAGCCAAAATAATAATAATAATAATAATAATAATAATAATAATAAAATTAAATGAAAAGTAAAAATAAATAAAGCTTCTCTTTATCTGAGACGAGGTTTCACAGTAAAGCCCTAGCTGTCCTGGAACTCACTCTGTAGCCAAGGCTGGCCTTGAACTCACAGAGATTCGCCTGCCTCTGCCTCCTGAGTGCTGGGATTAATAAATCTTTAAAAGATCTTAAAAGAGAGAAGAAGAGGGGCTGGAGAGATGGCTCAGTGGTTAAGAGCACTGGCTTCTTTTCCAGAGGTCCCAAGTTTAATTCCCAGCACCTACATGGCAGCTAACAACTGTCTGTAACTCCAAGATCTGACCCCCTCACAGACATACATGCAGACAAAACACCAATGTACATAAAATAAGAGTAATTAAATTATTTTTAAAAATTTTTTATGAGCATTAGTGTTTTGTCTGCATGTAAGTCTGTGTGAGGGTGTCAGGTCCCCTGGAACTGGAGTTACAGACAGTTGTGTGTTGCCATGTGGGTGCTGGGAACTGAACCCCGGTCTTCTGGAAGAGCAGTTAGGGCTCTTAACCGCTGAGCCATCTCTCCAACCCAGAATAAATTATGAGAGAGAGAGAGAGAGAGAGAGAGAGAGAGAGAGAGAGAGAGAAGGAGGGAGGGGTTCTATAGTGATGTCTTGGTAGTTAAAAGCACTTACCGTTCTTGCAGAGGACCCAGATTTGGTTCCCAGAACCCTGCTTCTGCCTCCCAAGTGCTGAAATTAAAGGCAATGTACCACCATGCCCAGCAAATTTTCAATTTTTCCAAAAGCTGGGTATGGTCACACCTGGAACCCCATCATTGGGGAGTGAAGACAGGAGAATCACTGGGGCTTGCAGGCAGCCAGTTTAGCTCTAGGTTCAGTGAGAGACTTGTTTCAAGGGAGTAAGGGAAAAGTGGTAGAGTTGGACATCCAATGGTATCTACACATACACGGGAACATGCATACACATGCATACACACACATACACACACACACACACACACACACACACACACACACACACACACAATGTAATTAAGACACAACAGCTTGGAGAGATGGCCCAGCAGTAAAGAGTATTGGCTGCTCTTCCAGAGGACCTGAGTTTGATTCCTAGCACCCATATGGTTGCTCACAACTACCTGTAATTTCAGTCTCAGGGGATCTGATACCCTCTTCTGACTTCTATAGACATACACACACATGGTACACAGACATACATGCAGGCAAAACACCTGAACACATAAAAATAAATTTAAAACATTTAAAACCTAGGTTAAATCCCCAGAACTGCAATAATAGCTACAAAAATTAACTGCAAGCCAGACGCATTAGCATGTACCTGCCATATCCACTCAGGAGACTGAGGCAGGAGAATTGCAAGCTTGAGGTCAGACTGTATAACTTAGGACTTGTCTTGAAATAAAAAAGGGACTGTTAATATAGCTCAGTGGTAGAGTGCTTATGTAGCATGCACAGTGCCTGGGTTCAGTTTCCAGTACTGAAAAAGATCAAATCCAAGCAGGCAGCAGTGGTGCACACCTTTAGTCTTAGCACTCAGGAGGCAGAGGCAGCCGGATCTCTGTGAGTTCAAGGCCAGCTTGGTCTACATAGTAAGTTCCAGGACAGCTAGGGATATACAGAGAAACTGTCTAGAAAAAACAAAATGCAAACGAGGTGTGCACTCAGATATTCAGAAGGCTAATGACAAAATTTCTTGGGCCAGTCTGGGCAATATAGCAAGATCCAATTTCTTTTTCTTCTTTCTTATCTTGTTTTGGTTTTTGTTTTGTTTTTTGAGACAAGGTCTCACTATGTAGCCTTGGCTGTCCTGGAACTCACTTTGTAGACCAGACTGGCCTCCAACTCATAGATCCACCTGCCTCTGCCTCCCAAGTGCTGGGATTAAAGGTGTGTGCCATTACCACCCATCTTCTCCTTTTCTTGTCTTTAAAACAAAATTTTTTTTTAAAGATTTATTTTATTTATTATGTATACAGTATTCTGCCTGCATGTGTCCCTGCAGGCCAGAAGAGGGCACCAGATCTCATTACAAGTGGTTGTGAGCCACCATGTGGTTGCTGGGAATTGAACTCAGGACCTCTGGAAGAGCAGTCAGTGCTCTTAACCACTGAGCCATCTCTCCAGCCCTAAAACAAAATTTTAAACAATATTTTACAACGAAAATGTCTCACATTCATTTAGTGCATATGCATGTGAGTGTGTGTTTGCGCACATGGCCACAGTGCACATGTTGAAGTCAGAGGGCAACATGTGGGTTCTGGGAATCAAACTCAGGTAGTCAGGCTTGGCAGAAAATGCCTTTATCCACTGAGCCATCTCACTGGCTCTCTATTTTGGTGTTGCTTTGTTTTGGTTTTGAGACATGGCTTTACTATGTAGCTGTGGCTGGCCTTGTAGATAAGGCAGTATTCCTGACTCAGCCTCCCAAGTGCTAGGATTAAAAGTATACAACCCTATGCTCACCTAGCTCAGACCCAGTTTCAAGGTACACATACATGTGGAGTCAAGATTACTATCAGGTGTTTCGTTTACATGTTTTTTTTTTTTTTTTTTTATCTTTTTTTCAGACCGAGTTTCTCACTAACCTTGAAACTAACTGATTCAGCTAGACTGGCTGGCCCATGAGCCCCAGGGATCCACTAATCTCCACCTCCACCCCAGTAATGGGGTTACAGATACACGGTGCTGTGACCAGCTTTTACACAGGTACACTTGACCCACTGAACTATCTCCCTAGATCCCAGATCCAGTTTCTTTAAAACATGTGTTAATGTGCCAGGCGGTGGTGGCATACGACTTTAATCCCAGCACTCAGGAGGCAGAGGCAGGCAGATAGCTGAGTTCAAAGCCAGCCTGGTCTACAGAACGAGATCCAGGACAGGCATGAAAACAACACAGAGAAACCATGTCTCAAAATCATAGTTATAAAACTCACCCCAATAATCATATAGGATCTGAAGGAACCTCAAGTAGTCAACACAATACTGAAACAAAACAAAAATTGTCAGAGAACTCAAACTTCTGGATTTTCAAGCTCTCTGCAAAGCTTCAGTAATGAGAACTGTGGTCCTGGTGCTGGGGCTGCAGCTCAGTGTTTTACATGTGAAATATCCATGCATGCTACAAATGCACTCCATCACTGTGCTACATACAGTCTCAGGCCTAGCCATTTTGAAATGTACAGTACACTATTGTTTACTATATTCAACACACAATATAACGCATCTCAAAGAAAATTAAACTTATTCATTCTAATTGAGGCTTCAGACCTTTGCCTATCATCTCCCCATTCCCTCTACCCCTCTCAGCATCTACTTATCACCATTCTGCTCTCTGCTTCATTGAATTTAATTATAATTGAGAAAATACAGTAATTGCAGTGCTCTTCACAATAGCCAAATTGCAGAGATCAGCCTACGCATACATAAACAGATGAATAGATAAGGGAGAAGATAATTGATGTGCACAGAATGAAACACTACTTAGGTTTTGAAAAGAAGCTTGGGGCCAGTGAGATGGTTCAGGTGGTAAATGTACTTGCTGACAAATCAGACAATCCAATCCCTTGGACCCATTTGGTGGGAAGTGAGAACCAATTCCTGCAAATTGTCCTCTGACCTCCACATGCATGCTGTAGCAAGCACATGTGCACACATGCATACACACAAACTACATGTAATAAAAAATTTAAAGCCGGGCGGTGGTGGCGCACGCCTTTAATCCCAGCACTCGGGAGGCAGAGGCAGGAGGATCTCTGTGAGTTCGAGGCCAGCCTGGGCTACCAAGTGAGCTCCAGGAAAGGCGCAAAGCTACACAGAGAAACCCTGTCTCAAAAAACCAAAAAAAAAAATTAAAGAAACTTTGTCATTTGAGACTATGAAGGTAGAATTAGGGAAGATGAATCAACTTTAAAACATGCTAAGTGGGGCTGGAGAGATGGCTCAGTGGTTAAGAGCACCAACTGCTCTTCCAGAGGTCCTGAGTTCAATTCCCAGCAACCACATTGTGGCTCACAACCACTTGTAATGAGATCTGGTGCCCTCTTCTGGCCTGCAGGGACACATGCAGGCAGAATACTGTATACATAATAAACAAATAAATCTTAAAAAAAAAAAAAAACATGCTAAGTGAATGAAGTCAGACACAAAAGGACATGGGGTAGGATTCCACTTACATAAGCTACTAACAGGCAAACTCATATAGTAAGCAGTACTCAACAGCATTAATTTATACACATCAAATTACTAAAACAATACACTGCCTGAAAAAACACTCTTTTTTGTCAAGAGAAATATAGGATGAGTGTGGTGGAAGTGGACAGGGGCAGAGGAGAGAAATTCAGGAAACATATTTCATCCCATATAATAAAGGTCATCCTTAGAATTTTCCCAGTGATTTTTTTTAATAAACAAAATGTTCAATTATAAAGAAAAAGAAACAGAAAACTGGACAGAGGTCATGGATGGCATATATACTCACACAGGAATGAAATATACATGGCTTTTTGTTGAGACAGGATCTATCATGTAGCTCTTACTGTCCACCCATTGTTGTATGCCCACCATGCCCAGGCAGCTTTTTTTTTTTTTTTTAAAAGCCAGTCTTACAATATAGTCCTGGCTGACCTAGAACTCGATATGTAGACCAAGCAGGCCTCAAACTCATAAAGATGCATCTATTTCTGCCTTGCAAGTGCTGGGATTAAAGGTGTATCACCATGCCTAGCATATAGGATTTTAAATAGGTGAAATGTGGGGAGCAGAGGAAACCCTGAGTGTGTGAAGTCTTGAGTGGATGTGTGTTGCTGACGAGCTGGCCATGTCAAGGACTCCAAGTCTCAGACAAATAGCTGAGCCTTTCTACTGGGTGAGGCTCAGCGGGATAACAAAGGCTTCCTCTCATTTAAGTACAAATGTTGATACTATGTGCAGAAACTGTCCACCAAAGCTTTCTCCTCCTAGATATTTATGGCTGAAGACTGCTCCCCTACAGAAAGTGCTCCTAACCCAAGAATAGCTAAACCTGCCTCCTTCTTCAGCTGTACGTAATAGCCTGCCTCCATGTTCAACTGTATATAATAAATATACTGAGCTTCCAGGATGCTGCAGCTTCTCAATCAGAGACCTTAGTCTACTGGATCCCAGCCTTTCATGCACCCCTGCGTTTCTCCTTTCTTTATTCTCTTGCAGCCTCTGTTAGGCCAGTCCCTTGAGCCATGAAGGATGTGGCAGTGAAAAACACAAACCGGATTTTACCGAGATTATAAATTATAAATTAAATACAAAAGATTATAAATTAAACACAAAACAAGACAATAATTTTCATTATAAAAACGGTAGTATCAGAGATCATTGAGGAAGAGGGCACAGAAAGACCTTAAGAGCCAGAAGTGGGAGATGCCCACAAGGAAACACTTTTATTGCACGTAGAACTCACGGTGATTATGACAGTATGCACAAGACCTTCGAAAGCTCAGACCAGACAAGTCCCAGCAATTGAGTGGGGTTTACAGTTGTGGGCATCAAGTATCACCCCTAACTGAGGTGCTATTGGCATGTGATAGCTGCTAGGAAAGGGAGAGTCAGTTTTCTTTGGGGGTGTGTGACTCCTGGTAGGTCTACCATACTCCAGGGAAAGCCCTCCCCCAAGACTATTTGGGCAACACAAACTGAGCTACATGGTTGGACAGAGAGGTGGGGGTGATTCTGGGAGGAATTGGGGGAGGGAATGAATATGATCAAAATACATTGAAATTCTCAAAGAATTAATAAAAGTATCTTAAATGGCAATACCAGAAAGTGTGGTGATATATTATTTTGGCAAGAATAAAGAGGAACAGACACTCTCCTATTTTGTTGTTCAAAGGTTGGTATAAGTTTTAGAAAGGCAACTTGTCAAAAAATTTTATAAGTACACGTCCTTGCTGGGTATGATGTCACATGCCTTTAGTCCCATTCCTGGGAGGCAGCCTGGTCTACTTAAAGAGTTCCAGGACAGGCAGTGCTACACAGAGAAACCCTGTCTCAAAAACAAAACAAACAAAAGCATACATTCTTTAAAAATTAGTAAGTAACAAAAAATCCAATTCCAATAGGCTTCAACAATAAAGAGAATTTCTTGGCTCATTCGCTTGCAAGCTTCAGAGAAGCAGGTATTATACTGGTTTGATTTCTTAGATAACAATATCAAAGACCTAATTTTCTTCCCTCAGCCTTCTAAAGTATGTGGGCTTCACTTTAAATTAGATTCATTTCTTGGTAGCAAAAGGAATGAAGTATTTGAAGGCAGTCATACCATACTGCCTAAAAGAAGAAAAAATAAATAAAAATATTCTACCCACAAATCCTTCAGCAAATCTCCTCAATCATTTTATTGGTTTTCTGGTGCATTCCTAAACAATCCCCTTGTACAGGAAAATGGTGTCATGGGGTAAGCCTGGGTTGCCTGAACCAATCAATGAGGCTTATAGGCATGATTAGGTTTCACCCATGATACACCATCCTAGAAGCTAGTGAAAGCAATTCTGCCTCTCCACTCCAATGTTACGAGTACTGAAGAATGAAGAAGATGTGGGATGAACTGGCCAAGGAATGATATCAGCTACTATGGGATATTGGGCAATACCTAGGAATTTATCCTGCATTATATTGCACATGTGTACAAATAAGTGTGTTCAAGAGGATTTGCATGTCAGGAAACTGCAAATAACTGAAATGTTGGGGACTGGTTAAAGTATGACACGCATATAGAAAAATAAGGCACTGTGTATATATTGGTATAATACAATCTTAGAGAAATATTAGCAAAAGAATAGAATAATAGCATGTAATATTTCTGGAAAAAGCAGAAAGAGATATTGATATATTCCAAGTAATAAAAGAAAGTAAGCTGCTGTTTTTATCAATAAACCAGACTAGATGTATAAACACACATGCCAGCAGTCACAGTGGCACAAGCCATACACCAGCACTCTCCAGTTTGAAGCCCTCCTGGACTACATAGTGAGTTCCAAGCCATCAGAGGCTAACCAGTGAGACCCCTTTTCAAAACAACAACAAAACCATTAGCAATAGAGGTTGCCTCTGAAAGAGAATCAGGGAAGGGGAGTAACATATGACTAAAAAACCTCTGTCTCTCTCTCTCTCTCTCTCTCTCTCTCTCTCTGTGTGTGTGTGTGTGTGTGTGTGTGTGTGTTCCTGCAGAATCCAGGAGAGGGTATTGGATTCTCTAGAGCAGAAGTTACAGGCAGTTGTGAACTATACAATGTGGAGTTGAACTCAGGTCCTCTGGAAGAGCAGCAAATGTTCTTAAACACTGAGCCATCTCTGCAGTTCTCAAATATTTAACTTTTATTCTGGCCTTTTATAATGCCTGATTTTGAAAATTATAAGATGAATGTTTAGCTATAATTTTAAAACATTTTAAGTTACACGTTTCTAATTTCTACCTTTCAGACTGTCCATGATAAAAAAATATTTGCTAGCCTAGCATGGGCAGTCTTGCCTATTGTTTTTGTTTGTATTCTGTTTCTGTGATAAATGCCATAACCAAAATCAACCTAGGGAGTAATTCGGTTATTTCATCTTACAAGTTATAGTCCATCATTGAGGAAAGCTAAGGCAGGAACCAAAGGAAGCAGAGACCATGGATGAATGCTCCTTACTAGCTACTATTTTTATATAGCCCAGGCCCAACTGCCTATGAATGGTACTGCTTGCAAATGAAAAAATCGTTTTCTCTGATGGAGACTCACTGGGTATACAAACCATACTTAAGAGCAGGTCCCATGCCTAAGCAATAGATGCCAACACAAAATTAGCTCAATGGGATTTTTGGATATTTTGTCATATAATGCTTTGGGCAATTTTTACCTTACTTGTCTTTTGCTTATTTATTATGGCTTCTGATCTTGTTTTTTAGGTTTTATGTGCATGTGTGTGTGTGTCTGCATGTGTATATGTTTTTTGTGCTTCTTTTTTTTTTCTTTTCTTTGTCCGTTTGCTTTATTTTATTCTGGTTTGTTTTTGGTTTTTTTGGGTTTTTTTTTTTTTTTTTGGTTTTTTTTGAAGAAAGGGTTTCTCTGTGTAGCTTTGCTCCTTTCCTGGAACTCGCTTTGGAGACCAGGCTGGCCTCGAACTCACAGAGATCCGCCTGGCTCTGCCTCCCGAGTGCTGGGATTAAAGGCATGCGCCACCACCGCCCGGCCTGGTTTGTTTTTTTATTGGCGTACTTGTTTTCAAAAGAGACAAAGAAGGTGTGAACGTGTGGAGTTGGATGGGTGGGGCAGTGGAGAGGATCTGGGAGGAGATGAGGGAGGGTAAATTGAGATTGGAATATGAAAACAATTTTTTTTTTTTGGTTTTTTGAGACAGGGTTTCTCTGTGTAGCTTTGCGCCTTTCCTGGAACTCACTTGGTAGCCCAGGCTGGCCTCGAACTCACAGAGATCTGCCTGGCTCTGCCTCCCGAGTGCTGGGATTAAAGCGTGTGCCACCACAGCCCGGCACAAATTTTTTTTTTCAACACAGAGATTCTCTGTGTAGCCCTGGCTGTCCTGGAACTAACTAGGCTGGCTTTGAACTCAGACATCCACTGGCCTTTGCCTCCCAAGTGCTGGGACTAAAGACATGCATCACTATGCTTGGCTGAAAACAAATTTGAAATTGAAAAAAGAAACAACCCTACATAGCAAGTTCCAGTACAGCCAGGGCTGTTACACAGAGAAACCCTATCTCAAAAAAATCAAACAAACAAACACCAAGCTAAGTGTCTATCAATAGGGGAACAATGAGTGTATAAAATATCCACACAATAAGGTACTATGCAACAAAAGAATGAGTATCAGAGATTTCTACATATTGACAAGTGATATCTCAAGGATTAGATGTGGAGGCCGGGTGTAGTAGGTAACAGAGTGCTTGCCTACCACACATAAGCTCCTGGTTTTGATCTCCAGTTCTACACAGAGTGGATTATATAAAGATGATATAGTTAATGGTTACAGAACACTATTACAAAATGATTGTAGGCTGGGGATGCAGCTCAGTGACAGAGAGAATGTTTAGCATGTGCAAAAGCCTGGGTTCAATCCCCAGCATCAAAACATTTTTTATTCCAAATTATCCAAAAAGAAAAAAACCAAACCTCTGCATATTAAGTATTGTTAGCATTTGCTCAGACTTTTTCTATGCCTCTAGAGCAGTGGTTCTCAGCCTTCCTAATGCTGCGACCCTTTAATACAGTTCCTCATGTTGTGGTGACCCCAACCATAAAATTATTTTCATTGCTACTTCAAAACTGTAGTCTTGCTACTGTTGTGAATTATAATATAAATATCTGATATGCAGGATATCTGCTATGCGACCCCTGCAGGGGCTGCGACCCATATGTTGAGAAACACTGCTCTAAATGTTCTAGTGTATATTTGAAATGCCTAGAAAATAGATGAATCATGGGCCATGGTGACATATGCCTGTAATTAAAAGAGGCAGGAGGATCACTACAAGTTCATCCAGGGCTACACAGCCAAATGCCATTTCACACTTCTCCACTTGTACCCCAAAAGGGAAAAGGAAATGGATAGATGGATGAGTCTACCAAACTGTTAAATGTGACTTCCTCTGAAGAATAAATTGGAGGAATCAAAATTTTAATTTTCATTTCACTCACATATATAAACTTGTTCCATTTTAGAAATGAAGGAATCTTATATGAAAATACTGAATACTACCAGACATGGTGGAACATACTTATAACCCCAGGACCCAGAACATAGGGGCAGGAAGATCAGGAGGTCAAGGCCAGACTCTGCTATGTGAGAGCTTGTCTTTTATTTCCTTTGGATCTAGATGTGTATGTATCTGTGTGGGTATGTGTATGTGACTGTAGTGGTGGCTCCTTTTCCGGGGTTGTGAAAATCTTCTGACCTCCAAGGGCACCTGGCATACACATACTGCACAGATATACATGGGATCAAAACACTCATATACACTAAATAAGTCTAAATAAATGAATCAATTTGAATGTTTTAAAGTAGCATAATTATGCAGGTAATACTCATACCTATTTTGAATGCTGACTTTTCTCACAAACTCTAATATTCCATTTACCAATAAGTATCTCCTTGCCTTTCTAGTTCTACATGCCAATTTTCTCAAAGCCATTTCTAAAATAACATTCTCACAACAATATTCAAATAATATTAGTTTCCATTCATTGTTTTTCTATGCTTTGTTTTTATTTTTATTTTCATTTTTTTTTGAGACAGGGTCTCTATTATGTAGCTCTGGTTATCCTGGAACTCACCAGATAGACCAGGCTGGCTTTAAACTCACAGAGATTCACTTGTCTCGACCTGCCAAATGCTGAAAGTAAAGGCATGTGCCACCACACCTGGCTTGTTTTCGCATGATTTCAAAGGTCCTAGCTTTCAGGACTCAAGGTGAGCTCAGTGAGAGAGTACTTGCATAGCACAGGCAAGACCCTGGTTTAAATCTGAGGCATAAGGGGCTGGAGAGATGGCTCAGTAGTTAAGAGCACTGGCTGCTCTAGTAGCGAAGCTAGGTTTGATTCCTAGCACCCACATGATGGCTCACAACTGTCTGTAACTGCAGCTCCAGGGGGTCGAACATTCTCCTTTGGCCTCTGCTGGTACCAAGTATGCGTGTGGTCCACAGACACAGATGCAGGCAAAACAGTAATACACATAAAATACAATAAATATTGAAAAGACAATTTAAACTCTTTAAAAAACAATCCCAGGCATAAGAAGAAAGAGTACTAGCCGTCTACTTACTACTTCAGCTTAAAATCTTGGAAACATTTTATGTATTTTTTCATTTTATCATAAAATGTCATCTCCAGGGGCCCAGGAGATGGCTCAGCAGGCAAAAGCACTCATCTTTCAAGCCTAAGGACCTGAGTTTGGTCCCTAAAACCCACAAGCTGGACACAGAAACCTGAGTCCACAAAGGTGCCCTTTGAACTTCACATGTGAGCCATGGTGTTGACATGACAGTGCATGTGGGTGTGGTGATATACTGTGTACCCTAATAAAATTTGCCTGAAGATCAGAGGACAGAACAAGCCAGTAGATTAAACATAGGGGCCAGGCAGTGGTGGCACACACCTTTAATCCTAGCACTTGGGAGGCAGAGATCTGTCTGGATCTCTATGAGTTCAAAGCCACCCTGGACTACATGAAATTGACTCAGTCTAGGAGAGAAAACAGAGCCAGGCAGTGGTGGCACACGTCTTTAATCCCAGTACTTGGGAATCACATGCCTTTGCTTGGGAAGCACACATGCCTTTAATCCCAGCACTAAGAAGGAAGTGATGCCTGGGCGGAGAAAGGTATATAAGGCATGAGAAGACAGGAACTAAGCCTTTTCAGGCTGAGGAGTCCTAGAGGTAAGACATGGCAGTGGCTTGTTCCTTTGTCTCTCTGATCTTTCAGCATTTACCCCAATATCAGGCTCGAGGTTTTTTATTAGAAGACCAATTTAGCAATTTGAGTTACATGTGAGTCCACACACACATACCCCTCCACTTGCAGGGTTTTCTTTTCTTTCCTTGTTTGTGGCACTAGTACAAACCTAGAGCTTCCCACATGCTCAGCCATTCTATACCACTGAGCTGTACCGCCAGCCCCAGGACTTCCTTCTTCTTCTTCTTCTACATACCCACCCCCATTTTTCTTTCTGAGACAGGGTTTCACTGTGTAGTCTCCATAGGCCTGTAACTCACTGTGTAGACCAGGTTGGCCTCAAACTCAAAAGAGATCCACCTGCCTCTGCCCAATGGGTGCTGGATTGTTTGGTTGTTTGAGACAGGGTCTCATGTAACACAGGCTGACCTGGATCCTCCTGTCTCAGCCTTTCAAGTAGCTAAAACAATGGTACACATTCCAGTACCTAGCTCCTACCCATTCTTTGCCAGCTCAACTGTGGTCCTTCATTCAACAAACACTTATTAATCATATATTATGTATATGCTTGGTAAATTTTGGTTCTGGGAATGTTGCATTAATATAGCATTTTATTCTAGTGGAAAAGAAATAATGTACAAATAAATGAACAGTCATACAATAAGATAACACTTAACAATGTTAACATTTAGCAGTGGGCCTTGTACCAGGCACTGTGCTGAAGGTTTTATATATGTTATTTTATTTACTACTTCTAATGACTTCATGATACAGTGTTGTTATTCCCGTTTCATGGTTAAGGGTACTGAAGCCCCTAAATACTTCAAGGTAATATAGCTAGAAAGTGGAGAAGACGACTTGAATTCAATCTGACATGATAGTGTATCCTCTTAACTTTTCTGTTCTATTGCTTCTCATGTAAGGAAACTTCAACTGATAAGGGTTATAGAAAAAAATAATCAAGGTTACTCTGAATATAACTGAGACACTAGGTGCTGATTTAGAGGAGACTGTCAGATACAGTGGCACAGGTCTGTAATTCTAACATTCAGGAGGGCTGAGTTCAAAGCCAACCTGGGTTTTGAGTAACTGAGATTGCATGCCTGTACCACTACACCCAGATCGATCTCTCTCTCTCTCTCTTTCTCTCTCTCTTTCTCTCTCTCTTTCTCTCTCTCTCTATCTATCTATCTATCTATCTATCTATCTATCTATCTATCTATCTATCTATCTATCTATCTATCGAAACGGGGGTCTCTCTATGTAGCCCTGGCCGGCCTGAAACTCGCTATGTAGTTAGTACAGGTTAGTCTACAGAGATCTGCCTGCTTCTATATCCCTAGAGCTGGAGTTAAATGCTTTTGCCACCACACTATGCTCCACACTTACATTTTTTCTTTAAAAAACGGTAATATTCTAATTGTTGGAATACTTTTATAAAAAGACACAATAAATATTCTAGTTCCCCTGGGAAAGACAGGTTAATGGTGGATTTTTTCCTTTTACTGGCCAGTTTTCAACTTAATTAATCAATTATCAATTATTAATTAATCCTTATGAGAAGTAATCTGAAATCTGGAAGAAAATTATTCTAGGCAGGAGGGGCGGATAGTACAGAGACACTAGAGACTGAAGTGTATGTGTTATGTTCAAGAACAGAGACGAGGGCTGCAGTGATGGCTCAGCCATTAAGAGCATCTGCTGATTTTACAGTGTATCTGAGTTTGATTCCCATCACCTACATCAGGTGGCTCATAACTGTCCGGAACTCCAGCCCTAGGCGGATCCAACAATTCTCACATCCAAAGGCACCTAAACTCATGTGTGCATACAAACACATACAATTGAAAACAAAACAAATCTTACATAGGAAAGAACTGAGAAGACCACATTACTTCCTCATTTCCACCTATGGAGCTTTCTCTCCAGTTCATCCACACATGTTCCATTCTCCCCACCAGAGCTGCTTAGTCTGGCTGGACTATGTTTTGTCCTAATCTGGACATGATGGTACACACGGGTAGTCCCAGGTGAGGGTGCTGCAAGATAGCTTAAACTTAAATCTTAAGGCCATCCTGTGCATCATAAGCCCCCATCTCCTAAAAAAAAAAAAATCAATCGCTTGCAGCTGGAGAGATGGTTCAGTGGTTATGTGCACAGGCTGCTTTTACAGAGGGCCAGAGTGAGTCTCAACACCTACATGGCACCTCACAACTGTCTGACTCTAGTTCCAGAGGATCCCATAGCCTCTTCTGATCTCCAGAGGCACTAGGTCCACATGGTGATGCACAGACATACATGAGGACAAGACAGTCATACCTATAATAAAGAAATTCAAAAAGGGATTATAGGTTCATAAGGTTACCACTCTTAGATACATCATCTTTTTTTTTTTTGACAAGGTCTTGCTATGTAGCACTGTCTGGAACTTGCAGTAATCAGCCTGCTTCTGCCTCCTGAGGGCAGGGATTACATGTATGAGTTACCACACGTGCTAGATAGGTAGGTTTGTTTGCTTATTGGGACAGAATTTCCAGTAGCCCAGGCTAGTCTTAACTTTCTTATGTAGGATGACCTTGAACTCCTCACCCTTCTGCCTCCACATCCCAAATAACAGGATTACAACCCTGCACACACCACCACTCTTGCCTCATTAATTGAGTCTTATTTTGCTAACAGCACTATTATAAAATTATCCATATGATTTCTTTCCTTTTTTGGCTTTTTTTGGAGGTGGGGCAGACAAGGTCTCTACACAGCCCTGGCTGTCCTGAAACTCACTGTGTAGACCTGTCTGCCTCTCTGTATCCTGTATACTGAGATTAAAGATGTGTACCACCATGCCTGGCTTATCCACCATACATTTTCACCAATAATTAGGGGGAGTTGAAAGATTTGATGATTAAGGGATTATTTCATCTTTTTTCATCTTATTTGTATGAGTGTTTTGCCTGCATATATGTCTATGCACCACTATCTTCCAGTCCCATAATAAATTTCTTTAAAAAAATAACAAAGTAGCATGGTGGCACACACCCTTAATGCCAGCACAGGCAGAGGTAGGCAGATCTCTTGTGAGTTGAGCCAGGGTGGTTCAACCTGCCTACCAGACCAGGCTGAGTTACTAGTCAGTAAGACACTGTCTAAAAAACAAACAAAAACTCCAATTACAGGCTGACAAGATGAATTAATGAGTTAAGGTGACTGCCCCCAGGACTGACTGACTCTAATCACCAGGACCTACTTGGTGGAAGGAGAGCCGACTCCCTCAAGTTGTTCTCTGACCTCCATACAAACACCACAGTGTATCTCTCCCAACACACACAACAAATAAATGTAACTTTTTAATTGAAAAAAAAAAAAACCCAGTCTCTGCTAAGAGCTGTCTTATTGCCAACTGAGAACATGCAAAGTCTAAGACCCTGACAGGGCTCTTAGAAGAAGAGCACCCCACCCACCACCCCACCACCCGCCTCCTAGTCTGTCCCTTTGACCAGCCTAACTAGGGACCAGGGAGCCTCTTACTCAGTGACATCATACACCAATGTGAGACTTTTCTAAGCCACTCTGACCAACCCCCCTACACACACACACTCTGATGGCCTGGAGCCACTGCACCCCTACTTCCTCCAAATCCAGACATTCTCCCAGGTGGACTTGACTTCACACTCCCTGGCAGCAGCCACTTCAGTGGGACTGCCTCTGGGAGCCCCTCATCTACTGTCCACTCTTTCTCTTTCTGCTCCCAAAGTCCCAGGTCACTGCTACAGGGAGAACCAGGCAGGCAAATATAGATGCATGCTGTCCAGTTTCAAGTTGGCCCTTGCAGCTGCTCAGCAACCCTTTATTTGTCTCATACATTCCCTGGCACTCTCCCGCAGAGCTGTTCAGACCGTCCTCATCTTAAATTCCACTCCTCCTGTTCTCCTGTTTCAAACTAATATATAGACTTTCATCAGATGCTTAGAATTCCACAACGCTGTCATAAAACTTTTTTGTGTGTGGAGAACTTACAGCATAGACAAAAGTAGGCAGAATAGCATGAAGAATCATTGAGCAAGCACTCAGAAGGAATACAAATTTCTGAGCAATCTTGTTTCAAGTATCTTTCATCTATTTCCTTCCTACTATATTAGAATTCCAGACAGTGTATCATTCATACTTAGGATTTCAGTGTGTATCTCTAAAAATAAGAATCCTAATTGTAATGTATTAGCACATAAAATAAATGACACCCAATACAAATTGGTATCTGTATTTACAAGCTTCATAAATGTAAAAATATAGCTTTTTTGTTTGAATAACTATCCAAATAAAGTTAGACCTTGTGGTTGGTGGGTAGGTATTATATGGCACCTTTTTCTCTTTTCTTTTTAAATGTTTTTATTAGCATATATTAACTATACACAACAAGGGGTTTCATTGTGAAATTTTTATATGTGTATATGATGTGTTTGATCATATTCACATACACACACCCAGTACTCTCTTATCCCCTTCTACTTCTGCTAATCCCCTTCCTCTTCCAGTCAGCCGCCTTTCTGTTTTCATGGTTTTGGTTTTTGTGATCCAGTAAGTTACATTAGGATTGTTTACTGGAACATGGATGCCTTGTCAGTGGCTATATCACTGAAGAGCATGTTTCTCCTTCTCCCTTCAACATCAGTTGTATATAAATGTATATAAATCCTTAGGAGCCAGGCATGGTGGTGCACTCCTTTAATTCCAATAGTTGGGAAGAAGAGGCAGGTGAGTTAGAAGCTAGCCCGGTAAGTTCCAAGACAGCCAGAGCTACAAAACGAGACCCTGTCCCAAAGAAAAAAGTCCCCATGGAGGGGTAGGTCCATAAGTCCCTCCCTTCCATGACAGGATGATGGTAGGCCCAACCTTGTGCAGGTCATTACAGATGCTATACATTACAAGAATGCAACAGCCATGCCATGTCTGGAGGTAAGCATTTGTTTATCTTCCATCTCTTCACTCTGTCCACAGTCTCCTCCAATTTTCCTGAGCATTGGAGTGTGTGATACAGATGGCCCATTTATGGCCAGTCATTTATTCTCAACACTTTGACTGGTTATGTGTCTCTGCGGTCACTGCTGACCACTGCAAAAAGAAGTTCTCTGATCAAAACCAACAGCATTACTATTCTATGAGCATAAACATAGTTATTTAGAAGGCATTTGAATAGACACATGCCCAGTTAGCAAAGAATAGTAGTAGCTAACTTCCCTACTAGGGCCAGGGCCCAGGATCCCCCAGCAATGGGCTTTGGACTAGGTTTACAGTATCATATATGCCACTCTTAAACTAAAGGCCCCTAGTCCTCCTTTTTGTCCTTTCTTGCAGTTAGTTGTTCTAAGAATCTTACTGGGACAGGAGAGATGGCTCAGCAGGTAAGAGCACAGGCTGCTCTTGCAGAGAACCCACATTCAATTCTCAGCACACATTCACAGCAGTAGACAACCATCTGTAACTTCAGTTCCAGGGTATCTGTCCCCTTCTAGCCTGCTTGGATACTGCATGCCTGTGATGCACAGACATAAATACATGTAGTCACTCACATACATAAAATAAATAAGTACTAAAAAAAAAAAAGAATCTTACTATGTAACTCAGGCTAACCTTGAACTCATTATTAGTCCAGGGTGGCTTTGAACTTGTTTTCTTTCTGCCTCAGTCTCCTGAGTGCTGGGGTTAGAGGTATGTATCATCACATGTATCTTCCTTGTAAGGTTTCTACTAAAGAAGTCGGACTATTTCTTGGTAGTTTTGAAGCCTGGGTTTTACTGACTCGTGTCTGTTGTGTAGTTTAACCATCTGTAACTACAGATGTTTTGTCTCTTTGTATTAACATTTTTATAAAAGCATCTTTTCTATTCACTGTCCTGTTTTTAGTGGTGGGGACAAACTGTCCATGTGACAAAGGAAATGGGAGGTTGCTCACTGGCTTGGCAAGTGACTCAGGACAGAACTGGGACCTCTTTACCAGGACTGAAACAGATGGTTGGAGTCAAAGCTCAATAAATAGTAACAGAGGTCCCGAGAAGGTAGGAGTGTGAGGGGCCTTGTAGTATCCAATTTCCACACAGCTGGTATGTGGACCAGGCCAGGCAAAGAAGATTCAGGCTGAAGTCAGAGCTACAAAAGGAGAAGCAGCAGTTGAGGCAGCAGCTTGGATTATTGCTCAGGGAATTACTCTACTCACTACTCCTCTTTTCTAAATATATCTTATCTCCCTCTGTGCCTTTGCCCAGGACGAGTCCTCTGTTGGAATATCTTTCTCTCTCCTCGTGCTTATTCCTTGTTTCCATATTTTTACTGACAGGGTCATATCTAAGGAAGAACAAATGATAGAAATGTTGATTGCTTTTCCAGGAAAGGATCTGGATAGGTAAGAGAAAGGACTGGAAGGCAGACAGATAATATTAACTGGTTGTGGACGGAACAGTTAATCTGATCAGAGGATCCAGCATGGAGTCTTTTGAAGTAGCAGTGAGACAGGAATTTGTAGTTTCAGAAGAAGACTGACGGTCTGAACAGCTCTGCGGGAGAGTGCCAGGGAATGTATGAGACAAATAAAGGGTTGCTGAGCAGCTGCAAGGGCCAACTTGAAACTGGACAGCATGCATCTATATTTGCCTGCCTGGTTCTCCCTGTAGCAGTGACCTGGGACTTTGGGAGCAGAAAGAGAAAGAGTGGACAGTAGATGAGGGGCTCCCAGAGGCAGTCCCACTGAAGTGGCTGCTGCCAGGGAGTGTGAAGTCAAGTCCACCTGGGAGAATGTCTGGATTTGGAGGAAGTAGGGGTGCAGTGGCTCCAGGCCATCAGAGTGTGTGTGTGTAGGGGGGTTGGTCAGAGTGGCTTAGAAAAGTCTCACATTGGTGTATGATGTCACTGAGTAAGAGGCTCCCTGGTCCCCAGTTAGGCTGGTCAAAGGGACAGACTAGGAGGCGGGTGGTGGGTGGGGCGCTCTTCTTCTAAGAGCCCTGTCAGGGTCTTAGACTTTGCATGTTCTCAGTTGGCAATAAGACAGCTCTTAGCAGAGACTGGGTTTTAACTAGTAGGCATGTGGCCTCAAGCAACTCAAGAAATCCATTTCTTCCTTGTATCTCTGTTTGTGTGCTTATAACTGAATGCATGACCTTGGGCACACTTTAGCACTAAGCTATATTCTCAGCCTAACATTTCTTTTCTTCTTTCTCCCTATCTTTTTTGAAAGAGTCTTACGTAGCTCAGGTAGGTAATCTTGTGTTCCTTCCTCATCTTCCTGCATCCATTCCTGTGTGTTGGCACTACAGATGTATGCCACCATGCCAGTTTTATGTGGTGCTTGGGATTGAACCTAGGACCTCACATGCTAGGCAAGTATTTTACCAACTGAGCCACATCTCCTACCCATTTCCTTGGTTTCTTCATCTCCAAGAAGCTGGAAAATGTTGTGGTGATAAACACATGTAATTCTAGGGCTCAGGCTGAGGTAGGAGGGTAACAAGTTCAAGGCCAGCCTACACTGCACGGTGAGTTGTTAGCCAGCAATTAAAAATTAAACAATAAAAAATAGGCGACTAATAATTAAAAATAATGTACATCAGAGCAGTTCTAAACATTATATTAAATAATGTGAGTAGAAGTGTGTAGCATTGTGGACAAGCAAATGACAGCCCCCCTAATCTTGGAGCTGATGCAAATCTTCAGTGAAAAGGTCATCACCTCATAGAACAGCAAAACCTGACTGTCAAGAAATCGAACCTTTCTTTTTTCCTTAGCTTTTCCCCACCTTTGGTGTTTTGAGACAGAGTCTCACTATGTAGCTTTGGTTGGACTGGAACTTGCTATGTAGACCAGGCTGGCCTCAAACTCCAAGAGGTTCACCTGCCTCTGCCTCCCTAGTACTGGTAATTAAGAAGATGCACTATCATGCCTGGCTCCCTTGAGTTTTTAAAATAGGATCTCATCTCATATAGCCCAGGCTAGTCTCAAACTCACGCTGTCAATGAGAATGCTCTTGAATTTCTAATCCTCCTGCCTCTACTCTGTGCATTCTGGGATTACATATTATGCCACTATGCCTGCAGAAAATCTTACTTTGTCACTGAAACATAAAATTAGACTTTGGAGTTACATTCCCCCCCCCCCAGAAGAAAAAATTCCTCCAGCTTCTTAATAGGCTGAAATAAAGAGTATGATAAAAGGCTGGGATGGTGGTGCAAATCTGTAATCCCAGCATTGAAAGGAAGACCAGCTTAGTAAGTAAGGCCAGCATAGTAAGACCACGTCTCAGTAAAAATCAGAAAAAAACTTAGTAAATAGAAAGGATAAATTAGTAAGAGTAATACTAAATATTTACATGACGATTATTAAATCTGGACTACAAAGGAAGATGTGGGCCAGAGATAAAAAGGTGAGCAAATGCTCTACATGAGATGGTGGAAGTCATAGGCAAACTGCATGTTTGGAAGAGGAGTCACATAAGAGACAAGTTAGGATTGAAGAGCCAGGTAGAAAAAGAGAAGCTGAGCAAGAGTGGCTGGAGTGGGAGGAAAACAATGCAGAACGGGCCTGGGAAGCCTGTGTATGAATGGTGTTGCAAGGAAGAAACAATCTTGAGTGTCACATTGTACTTCACAGGTCAAGGAAGATGAGGATTACATGTATATCCATTGGATTTGGTGGTCAATTATGACCTTATTATAAACTGAGTTTTGGAGATTAGAATGTACAGAACGGGAACAAACAAGCAGCCAGGCATAGTGACAAACATCTGTAATCCTAGCACTTGGGAGGTGGAGGCAGGAGGATCAGAAGTTCAAGGTCTACTTTGCCTCAGCTACATATATGGTAAGTTTGAAACCAACCTGAGCTACATGAGACCCTGCCTCAAAAAAAAAAAAAAAAAAAAAAAAAAAAAAAAACAAAAAAAAAAAAAAACAAAGAAAGACAAGAAAGAAGGTGGAGGGTAGCACAGGGCTCAGGATGTAGCTTCTTGGTAGTCACACTTAGCCCTAGCATGATCCCCAGCACCACAAAAGAAAAGGGAAATGGAAAGAGAATACAGTTACTTCCAGAAGAAAGAGAAGGGAGTTAAGTAGTAGCTAGAGAGGTGCATGAAGTCAAGAGAAACTGTTTTGAAGACTGGAGAGATTTGACCATGTTTAGACATTCCAACAAGAGGGGAAGGCTGACTAAACAGATAGTACCATAAGGCTTCTAGAAAGGTGTAAGGGGATCAGATCAGATACAAAGTATAATGGTGAGGAAGAAGAAGTGTAAGGCTTACGCATGTAGCTTGGCAGTAAAGTACTTTCCTACCATATGCAAGGCCCAGGGTTCAGTCTACACACTGCCCCAAACTAAAAACCCTAACAAACACTTTATTCATAAAAAGAAGTGTAAAAGGAGGTGGGGGGGATTTGTGTTACTGTGAGCAAATGTAGACCTCAGAGAAGGAGAGGAGGGGTAGAGATGATGCACTTAACATGAGGCCTGGCATGTTAGTTTGTATGTATCAGAAATTTTACCTATGCATGCCATTATTGTCAGGAGATGCAAAGCAGAAGATGGCCCTAGTTGGAGCAAGTAGGAGACAGGGTCATAGCCCTCAAGGGTATAATTGTTGGAGAGTCCTTATTGATCTTAGCGTCTGGTCAGCCAGGAAGTGAGCCTCTTTTCTCTACCACATCCTCCCTGTCTTGATGCTCTCCTTTCCACACGTGGAGAAGCAACAGAATAACTATTAGAACTAGGAGCTAAAAACATTTTCTTTTTAAAAAAAATCAAAAATAAGGTTGGGGACATAGCTAGGTTGGTGAAGTGTCTGCTGCACAAGTGTGAGGACCTGAGTTTTGATCCTTAGTACCCACGTAAAAGCTATTCCAAGCAGGGCACAATGGTGCATGCCTTTAACCCCAGCACTCAGCAGGCTGAAGCAGGAGGATCTCTGTGAGTTCGAGGCCAGCTTGATCTACTTTGCAAGTTCCAGAACATCCAGACCTTGTCTCAAAAGAATAAATAAAACAAAAGCTATCCCAGCACTGGAAGGGCAGAGAGAAGGGGATCCCGGCAGCTCATTGGCC
>CABHPH010131759.1:0-12448 GCA_902168325.1 Peromyscus nudipes | reverse complement strand
CACACACACACACACACACACACACACACACACACACACACACACATAAATAAAAATGTAATTCCTGGCCAGTCAAGGTTACCCTGTTTGAAAAAGAAATTCAAACAAAATATCGAGCTTTTGCTTTGAATTTGTGTTTATTATTACTGGCATGTGTGGAGGTCAGAGGACAACTTTTGTGGAGTCACTTCTCTGCATCTTTATGTAGGTTTCAGGGATCAAACTCAGTATTACTCAGTCAGAAATATCACCATTTCCTGTTGGGCCATACTACTGGCTCTTTTTGTTGTGTTTTGAGACAGGGTATCACTTGGTAACCATGACTGACTGGAACTCACTGTATAGAATGGACTAGCCTCAGACCTGCTGCCTCTGCCTCCTAAGTGTTGAAGTCTATACGCACAGACCATGTCCAGCAATTTAAGATTTATTTTTTTGTTTTATTTTCTGTAGCCCAGGTCAGTCCAATATCCACAGCAATCTTACTGACTCAGCAGTCTAAGTATTGGGATTACAGGAATGAGCCAACAAAACACGTAGCTGTAAGATTAAGTTCTTCTAAAATCAAAGAGATCAATAGAGGTGTGGGGGGGGGAGGGAGAGGCATGAGCAAGGTACAATGATACATGTATGAAAATTTGATAATGAAACCCATTATTTTCTATACTAACTAAAAAGTGATTATTAAAAACTGAAAATGCACAACAAAAATATCACTTCATTCTCAAGTAGGTGTGGTAGTGCACACCTGTAATGTCAGCCTTCAGGAAGTTAAGGCAAGAGGATCGAGTTCAAGACTAGGCCACACAGAGAGCCTATCTCAACAAAATCAAACCACAGGTTATCTAGTCACTACTCTGCTATATACCATGTATTTCAGGAGCTATCTAGTCCCTATAATAAAGGAATCTATTCCATCATCCTTTCACTGTCTTAAAGCAAAGGGCATTTCTTGACACAAATTTCCTCTATGACAAAGACGCATCATGCAAACCAACACATGACCCTCCTCACATCTCTAACCCCTAGTTTCCAAACCCCTGCGAGCCATTAATTCCTAGGACGCTGTAGAAAAAAAGCCCTGGGTCTCTTTACTTAGGCCTTTCTCGGAGCAAGGTCTCTGCTGACTTTGGAATTGTATTCAGAGGTTTTTGCTCCTGAAGTGAACTTGTGGCAGGGCCCTCAGGCTGTGGAGGGCCCTCAGGAAGCTTCTCAGCACAGTGTTGTCCCACAGTACAGCCCTAGTACAGATAAGGAGATAAGGGTTAGAAGGAGAACTCTTCCATAGGGAGCAGAATCTGAGGAAGTAAAGAATTTACCTTGATGTTTAAGAACTCAGAGAAATCTACAGTTCGCTTTCGGCAGCAGGACCAACCCTGATAACAAGAGACCCTGATCAGCTTAGATCCTGGGTATATTTCCTTGGGGGAAATGCTCTTGCTAGGCCAACATCACCTATTCCTCACCTTAAGTGCATCATGGAAGATTGGGACCCCAGGGTGATAGTGACAGGAATCTGTAGATACCAGTGGAAAGACCAAGGCAGGAAAGATAACTGTCAAATACTACCCCTCGTATTTTCTTCAGGTTCATGTTAATGGCTTTTCATACAATGTGGAAAGTAAACCCATCAGACTAAAGATCTGCCAGACTAATTAAATTATGCCCATTTTGTTCTCCTTGTTCCCAACGGCCAGCCCCACGGCTGAACAACTAACACCCACTCAAGAGCCCCTGAGGTCAGTACTTACTCACCAGGGAGATTGGTATTGGGGTCAAAGTGTTGCCCACAGCCTTTGTTATGGCAGAGCAGAGACATGGAGGCGTTGATCGAGCTTACTCAAAGGGTATTTCAAGGAGTCTGGCTTCAGAGTGAGGAACACCTCTTAGTCTGGAGGCTTTTAGCTGCCTAGAAGAGCCAGCTGTTTCTATCTTTAGTGCAGGAGGCGTCCACCTCCAAACATGGGCAAGGGAACTTCAATTGGTCTTCTCAGCCAATAGGAAAGTGCTCCAGAGTATTTTAGCTCTGAGGCTCAGGAAAAAGGGATCAGGAAGAAGAGCCCTTGGAACTTGGGTGAGGTCAGTAACTACAGCAGTTTTAGATGTTGCCAATTCCAAGCCTCTGACATACCCGCAGCTGCTCAGAAACAAAATGCTAATTAAGATCCTCCATCCGTCTGTGGTATGGATAGAACCCCACCATTTTCTGCATTTGGAATGGCTTGCCTGCCACTGCCATTACCTGTAGTGCCAACAGCATTGATCCTAGCCACTCTAGCTTGCATCTCACCTGCTCCTGCCCACCTAATGTTTACTATTTCAAAAGGTAACAAAGATCACCATTATGCAGTCTACTGTATGCATCTCCCAAGACAGAATTTCTTCCCCTCCCTTCCCCTTCAAAAAACAGCACAGAAAATTAAAAGGCTTCAAATGTATTTTAATAAGGTGATGCTGCATTACTGCTCCATTTCTCAGAAAAATTTCAAATTGAAGTTATCAGGAACAAATCAAACATAGTACACCAATAAAAAATGCACAGCGTAACTACCTAAGATAGGCAAGGCTAAGAGCTACTGTCAGACCTTCAACACACAGCAACCCTGTTCCCAAGATTGTACTAGGCCTATCAAGAAAAGCTGTGAACAGCAATATCATAGACACAAAAGGTCATTCATTCTTGAGCACTCCTTACCCAAGAAAAAGATGGAGGCAAGTTAACACAAGACTTTTTTTTTTAAAGATATATACTAAAATGAAAACCTCTAAGAGAAAATGTCTTCCTTAGGACATGAAGGGGTTATATATGAGATATAACAGAACCGTATGTATGCTGTAACCTCTGTGGACATTTGTCTGAATTCTCACCTGGGAGTGAATGAAGGAATTGGGCTAGGTCATTGGAGGATGTTTAGGTTTTGTGGTATATATGGCAGTGTCTCTGGGGTTGAGGGGAATAAAGATGAAACATGATGGACGAAGGAAGAAGAAAACAGGAATGGTCAAGATTAATGGAGCTCTCTGAGTTCATTTTACTATGGTTCTCCAGTCCCTCAACAATCAACACACTTCAGGAATGCACCAGACAGCCTTGATAAAGCAATATACCACAGACTTTGATTTGTTAACTACCACCCCTCCCTTGCCCTCTGCCTCCAAGCATACTCCCTAGAGTAGTACAGGCAGGGAAGACCTATCTATTGGGAAAACCCCTAACACTTTTCCAGAGTAGAATTCTTGCTAGTCCAAAAAGGGCCTTTCTTTTAAGGGTTGCGGGAAACTAGACACTGCAACTTTATTTAGTATCGGCGGCGTTTATTTGGAGCAAATTCAGCTCCAGGAGCTGGGCGGTTGAATGCAGGAGGAGTTCCACCAATTGCTCCAATTCCTTCCATTGTAGCAGCTTGGCCAAAACGTTCAGTTGTTGGTGGGGTCTTAAAAGAGAAAAAGAACAATGTTACAATAGAGAGTCTGTCCTCAACTTTCCGCTTTTCTATGGTCTTCCCACTACAGGCCATTTCTACTTAACTGGTCAAGACTCCTGACTGCTAAGGGCAAGGTACCCAAGTCTGCTTAGAGTTCTAGGGGAGAAACTTGAGAGGAACAGAAGGCTGTACTAGTCATAGCTTCATAATTTAGCTTTTTATCCATATTATATATACAATTGAAATTCCTATTTGAATAGGTTCTATCCAAGTTCTTTTTTCTTAGTCAGGAAGAACAGGCTATCATTTCTGTAGCAACCTTAAGTATCTCCATAGTCTATTCCATTTTGACATTTGAACCAGAACAACTTCTGAACTTTATGAACCATGAGGCCCCTGAATTCACATCCATTATACATAATAATATCTAAGCTTCCTTGACTTCTCCCTCTAAAGAGCAACCTGCTGGCCAGGCAATGTGGTGCGAGCATTTGGAAGGTAGAGGCAGGAGCATCTCTGTGAGTTCAAGGCCAGCCTGTTCTACATAGCAAGCTCCAGGACAACTAGGAGTACAGAGATCCTGTCTCAAAAACCCAAAACCAACAAAACAAACATAAAGCAACTTGTTTACTGATGATAACAATTTACAATCAATCAATGGGACAGACAGACAGAGGCTATTGTTTAACTCCAAGGTTAAAACAGCATCTGGTATTGAATTTTCTCAAGATTACAAACTAAAAGACCAGGGACACGGAATAGTGAGACAACACTTGCCTAACATACATCAGATCCTGGGTTCAATCATCCTCACCACCCCCTAAACATCTTAGGTTATATTTTATGTATACCAATAATCCTAAAAATCTGTACCTGTAACAAAATCAAAGTAGCAGATGCTGGGCAGATAGTTTAGTCAAGTAAAGTCCCTGTCCTTCAAGTTTAATTCCCCAGCATCCAGTGTTAAAGATCAGTCAACCTAGCCTAACTGTCAAGTTCCAGGTCATAAATGACTCCTGAGGAATGACACAAGCAGTTGACATCTAGCGCCCCCCCCATACACACCCCCTATCCACAAAAATCAGACCCCAGAGGTTGAGAAGCTCCTCCTATCACTATTTACAGTTATTATGAGGCCCTGCAGTTTATTACCAATCCCAAGGTTCCATCTGGCATCATAGTGGCAGGTCCTGGAGGAGCTGGGGTACCAGTTGGCACTGGAGCAGGGGGCATGGCGCCTCTATTGTTTATGCCCATAGCACCTAAAGCAGAATAGTATGATCAGTATAGGGGAGAGATTATCAGTCTCTTCCCCTACCAAGAAACAATTCAGTAGAATCCCCTACTCCCAGCCTAAAAGCCCTAATGTTCCTGGAAATGTCAAGTCATTTAAATGTGGACTAGGTAGAAGCTCCATAACTCAAGAGATCAGATTAAAAAAAAAAAAAAGAAAAAGAAATTAGGCTCTGCAAAGTATGAGGATCTGAGTTTAAATCCTAGACTCCCACATTAAAAAAAAAATGATGATGATGATGATGATGTTGTTGTTGTTGTTGTTGTTGTTGTTGTGGGATTAAAGGCGTGGTGGCGCACGCCTTTAATCTCAGCACTCGGGAGGCAGAGCCAGGCGGATCTCTGTGAGTTCGAGGCCAGCCTGGGCTACCAAGAGTTCCAGGAAAGGGGCAAAGCTACACAGAGAAACCCTGTCTCCAAAAAAAAAAAAAAAAAGAGAGTCAGGCATGGCAGTACACGCCTTTAATCCCAGCATTTGGCAGGTGGATCTCTGTAAATTCAAGACCAGCCTGGTCTACACACTGAGTTCCAGAACAGCAATAGCCAGAGCTACATATTAAGATCCTGTCTAGAGAGAGAAAAAAGAGCTGGGCAGGGCCTTGTGAGGCAGACAGGCAGATCATAGCAAGTGGCCAGCCAACGTCTGGGGTGGGGGTGGGGGACGGGGACACAGGCAGGCAAGTTCTTTGGTTACTGGATACCTGCTGCTCTATTCTACAACTATCCTTTCTCCCCACCACCCCCAAAGGCAACCAGAACTATTTAACTCTTAAGTCAAGTCCTTACCTCCCATAGCCATTTGGCCCATCCGTAGCTCTTGTTCTCTCTGAAAAACAATACACACTCAACACAGTCCAAGACAACAGCTACTCTATTACAATCCACTGATGACACACTAATGCCCTCTTGCCATTTGTACAGGGACTTCAGGTAACAAATTAGAATTTTCTATTAGGAACAAAACAAGGCAACAGGGGGAGGAAAGAGCTAATTTCTTCTGGGGGCTGCAAACCATCTAACTACATGGGTAGCAGTGGATTAGCCAAAATCTGCTACAGGACTCAATTTATCTCTTATTGTCACTGGATATGAACAACAAACAGTGGTACTGGCTTTTCATCCTAAATTTGCTACAAGGTAAGAGCTCTCCTTCAAACCTTACCTTACCTCCCTATCAAGGTCTTTTTTTTTTCCTAAATGGAATTTCATAGCATAGAAAAACTGGTCATAACCTGATATTCTAACAGACACTTCATGGTAGTTTTGTCTTATCACAACTGGCCTGGCACATCATGGGCACATGGGTGATATACCGCATCAGGGAAGGTTCCCTTGAATCCTTCTTGCTGTCGCCGCATCATTTCTTCTTGTTGTCGCCGCATTTCTTCCTCACGGCGCCTGCGCTCCTCTTCCTGCCTATAGAGTCCCCAAGGTATTTTAAGACAGATAAAGGCATTCCAGAACATGAGCAGACGACTTGAATAGGAAGAATATTAACACAAAGAGACAAGCCTACCAAAAACCAGCACAGCTTGCCAAGTACAAGGGCAACACCCAAAGGAATCAAGAGACCAGCACCCAGCTCTTTCCCTTTAGTGAAGCCCTACAGCAATTCCTAGAACCAATGCAGCTAAAACATCTACCCAAAGGGAGAACATGAGAAGCAGTAGAAACACTTGCCAGGATTTACCATGAATGTATCAGGGAGAATGTGGTGAGAAATAAAAATCATTACTCTTTGGAGTTGTCCGAAAAAAGGTTAAAGAGTTACAAGGCTATAGAGATGGCTCAGTGGATAAAGGTGCTTACCAGCAAGGCTGCTGAGCAGTTCAATCCCTAGGAGTACACATGGTGTGGAAGGAGGGAATTGATTCTGAAAGTTGTCCTATAGCCTCCACACATTGGGGCATGTGCCAGGCCCCAAACAAACAAACAAATATTAAAAAGTAAAGAAGGAAAGGAGTTACCTGAGCTCTAGTTGCTTTCGTTTCTGAACCTCTTGGTTATGCAGCTCCTCCATTCTCCGAAGCTCTTCTTGACGCCTCATCAAATCTAGCAACAGATTGAGACTTTTTTATTCTCTTTTCATATATACAATAACTTTCCATAAATACCCAGAAAGCGAAGATGTTGACTAGACCCAAGCTATAAAGTCATTTTGGAAGAGGGAACCTCAATTGAGATTGGTCGGCAGACAAGCCTATGGTGCATTTTCTTAAATGATGTAGAATGGCCCAGCTCATGGCAGGTGAGCCAGGCATAGTGGTAAACACCTTTAATTCCAGCACTCGGGAGGCAGAGCCAGGTGGACCTGAGTCCAAGGCCAGCCTGGACTACAGAACTAGTTTCAGGACAGCCAGGGATTCACAGAGACCCTGCCTCAAACAAACAACCCCCCCCCCAAAAAAAGAAAGAAAGCAGGGTGGACAAGCCATGAGGAGCACCTAATAACACTCTCCATCACTTCCTGCCTCCAGGTCTCTGCCCTACAATTAACTTCCTGCCCTCGCTTCCCTCAATGATGGACTGTTATCTATAACTTTAAGACAAAATAAACCCTTTCCCTCCTCAAATTGCATTTGATCATGGTGTTTTTGTTTGTTTGTTTTCTTTGGTTTTTTTGAGACAGGGTTTCACTGTGTAGTCCTGGCTATCCTCGAACTCAGAGATCCGCCTGTCTTGCCTCCTGAATGCTGGGATTAAAAGCATGCACCACCACTGCCCAGCAATCAAACCTTAACTAAGACAATATATAATCCCAGAACAATCATCCAAGTGAACTCAAATCTTATTGTTTTCTTCTTCATACAATCCATCTAGTATTCTTCTATACTCCAAATCCACCCCCCTATCAGAATCAACGGTATTTCAGGGAACAAAAGCAGAAATTTGTCTTTTTTCTACTGAGAGACAAAGAAATTACTGAACAAAAAAGGACATTTGATATTAATTCTAGTTTCACTACTTACAGGCCTATACTTACCCTGCCTCATTAGCATAACCTGGTGCTCATGGCGTGCTGCCTCCATCTCCATCTCCAGCTTTTCACGAGCCTCCTTGATGTTACGGTCCACTTGATCCTGCTGTTGCTTCTCCATCTCAATGAGTGCCTTCCAGCGCATGGCATACTCATACTCAAAGGATCCAGGCTGTGCAAATCTGGGTGGCTGTTCTCGTTCCCTATAGACAATAAATATCATGTATGGTATTACTTACTTTGTCCAAGATTTCTTAGAATCACATTCTTTTCTTTGAACCAAGTGAACACATATATGCATATGCACACATATACACACATATACATATGTACACACACACACACATTGCAAAGATATGTCTCTTTTAAACACCCACTTAAATTTCAAGAACAGGAAAATAACTAGGGGATGGAGGTGTAGTCAAATACGTTAAGGTTCTGGGTTCAACTGCCAATACCACACATATACATACACCACCACGGAAAGAGTCAACCTATCTGGATGACATACTTGTGAAATTGCTGGTTTTTTATAACCAGCTTCTCTGGAAGTCCCTCCTCATCATCTAACTGGTCCATAGGCTCCACAGTTACAGGCCGAGGAAATCTGGGGGAAAGAAGGAATTTAGTGTTCATGAAGCCATACCCCAACAAGCATTCGCCCTATGTGTGACACTGGCATGATGAACTAATTAGGGATCAGAACTTCAGAACTGGACAACTACATTTTTGACAGGAATGAGAATTTGGCAAGGATTCAAACTGTAAGCTGGGCTGGTCTCAAGTTAATGGCACACCTCCTGCTTTAGCCACCCAAGTGCTGGGATTATAGATGTGAACTACCACATCTAAACATATTTCTGAAGAGATTTTTATATCTAACCCCAAATAATTGAGTCCCTCTTACTGGCACTATGGATAATTTGGGGTTAACAGCCCAGGTTTCAGATCTTTCAATAAACGCCAGTAGGTAGGGAGAATACTTATAATGTTTGATAACTCCAGAAAACGAAGGAGAAAATGCTGAGACATTACATTCAACAAAAAAATTTTCCAGAATTCTAAAAATTTAAAACGGGAAAATATGCTATGGTTATTCCACATGTATGTTCTTCCTGCATGTATGCCATTGTACCACATCCGCCTGGTACCTGCTGAGGCTGGCATCAGATCGATTCCTTGGAAATACAGATGGCTTTTTTGTTTGTTTGTTTTTGGAAACAGGGTTTCTCTGTGTAACAGCTCAGGCTGTCCTGGAACTCGCTTTGTAGACCAGGCTGGCCTCGAACTCACTGAGATCCACCTGCCTCTGGGGTGCTGGAATTAAAGACGTGCACCACCAATACCTGGTGATGATTTACAGATGATTTTGAGCCAACAGGTGGGTGATGGGAATCAAACTCAGGTCTCCTCTGCAAGAGGCATCTCTCCAGCCTGAAAAGTTATCCTCATACCACTTCTATTAATTTATGATCTAGGGCCAGCAAGATAGTCTAATGAATAAAGGCAATTGTTCATGCAAGCTAGGCAACCTGAGCTTGGTCCAGAAACCCATGTAAAGGTGGAAGGAGAAAACGGACTTCCCAAGTGTGTACCATGGCATTTACAGGTACATACATGCATAACTATTTAAGATTATACCGACATTCATATAACCACATCAGGTTTGGCCAATGGAAAGTCCAGAACCACAGTACTGGACCAGAGATTGTTAGAAGGGAGTTGGTCCAAATAGCAGTAATGAAAGGCCAGAGTGCATCTGTTGGATCTGAGCCAGGCCAAACACCCCATCAGGACCATCAGGGGTGGGGAGACAGAGGCCTCACAGTGCTGTAGGATGAAGAGGTTGGATGGCTCATGGGAAATGTAGATTATGGCTAGGTGGATAGTTGCTCCTGTTCATGCTGCCATACCCAACATTGCCTTTTTTGACTGAGAGACAGATACAAGTCCTGAGGTCCTTTTGTGCCATATTGAACTTTGCTAACATCCCTTTATTAGTATCCTCTTAGCCGCCCAAAGAATCAGGAAGTAAATGAAACTTAGATCTCAGCAAGTTCCTGAAGCCTACAAGGTTCTTAAGTCCCACCTTCCCAAAGATATATAAGCAGTAATTAATTTCTGTGGAGAGGAGACTCTAAGCAAACTCTGTAAACCAGCTCTCAGCAAGCTGTGTAGGGAGCTCCAGGGATGCGACTTCTGTGAGTTGTCAGTGTTGGAGTGAACTCTTTCAGTGACGTACCTAACTTTGAATCATCAATGCTACTGTAAGTAAACCAATAAACTTAACAGTCCACTGGAGGGAAAAAAAAAGATTCTAAAAAAAACTTATTAGAAAAGCTGAGTTAGTGTTAAGTCTTTAAATGAAAATAGGAACAGGATTACTAGATGTAAACTCTCCATACCAGAGAAAGATTAAGGAACTCCAAACCATTGTCTGAAAACTCTACTTACGTGGTAAGCAAAAAGGAACCTTCACTGCATCTATCCAGAGCTTTCCGAGCAGCTGGCTTCCCTGAGAACTCAACAATGCCTTTCCCCGAGGGCCTTCCTCGGTCATCCACAATAACCACAGCCCTCTCCACCTGGCCAAACACGGAGAAGGCTTCTTCCAGCAGTTCGTTGGACACATACTGAGGAAGGTTGCGGACTGTAAGGGATGCACTGTGACAGGCAAAGCGCACACGTAGCTGCTTTCCACGGAGTGGCATATTATCCAACTCCACTTTGGCAATTTCTGCTAGGGTTCGTGTTTCCTGGGAAAAACAAGAAAATTAGAATTTAACAAAGACCAAATGAACAGCAAACAAAATGTACCTCAAAAAACTTGGTGGATATGGTGACACATGCCTTTAATTCTCAGAAGGTAGAAGAGGCAGGCAGATTTCTAGGCCGGCCTAATCTACATACTGAGTTCCAGGGCAGGGTCACAGATGTATACTTAAAACTCAGAATACTTAACAGTTCAGAATATTTTAATGTACACCAACACACCAGAATTACTTCTGTCCTAAAAGAATAATAATTATTTTATGTGTATGAATGTTTTGACTATATGTATATTTATGTACAATGTGTGTACCTGGTGCCTAGGGAGGTCAGAAGAGGGCATCATCAGATTGTCTGACAAAGAAACTTATTTAGGCCAGGCAGTGGCGACGTACACCTTTAGTCCCAGCCCTTAGGAGGCAGAGGCAGGCGGATCTCTGTGAGTTCAAGGTCAGCCTGGTCTACAGAGTTCCAGGACAGCCAGAATTACATAGTGAGACCTTGTCTCAATAAACAAACAAAAAAAACCTCACAAAACAGCCAGGCGATGGTGGTACATGCCTTTAATAGCAGCACTCGGGAGACAGAGCCAAGAGGATCTCTGTGAGTTCAAGACCAACCTGGTCTAAAGAGGGAGATAAATCCAGGACAGGCACCAAAACTACACAGAGAAACCCTGTCTCGAAAAACCAACCAACCAAACCCAAAAAAAACCAACCAAACAAACAAACAAAAACACCAAACAAAAGCTTCTTTCTCATATACTATTCCTAAATCAAACCAGATTTTTTTTTGTTTTGCTTTGTTTTTGAGACAGGGTTTCTCTGCCTAGCCCAGGCTGGCCTCGAACTCAGATCCTCCTGCCTTTGCCTCCTAAGTGCTGGGATGAAACGTGTGCACCACCACACTGGCTTAAGTCAAACCAGATTTTAAACATAAAATCTGCATATAAAATTGGTGGCAGCACACTTATCTAATATGTATAAGAGTCTGCATTTAATTCCCAACTGTTTCCCTCAGAAAAAAAGTGGATATCCATAACTAATATTAAAAGATTTTGAAAAGATAAAAATAACTTGTCCTCCCATCAGGGTTTTAAAGAGTAAGACAACATTGCATAAACCTTGATAATCACTAAAATAAACTTCATTTTCACTTAACCCAAGCATGCTGGTGATGTGTGTCATCCAGAACTTGGGAAGTAGAGGTAGGAAGCCTGCAAGTTCAAGGAAACCCTGGGGTTAGATAATGAGATCTGCAAGCAAAAATAACCCCCATACTTTAGTCCTTGTATTCTGGCAAATAAACCTATATTAGCTTTCAAGCCTAGTAATCTTTTTGTTTTGTACCATTAACTAACTATTAGTATATAGATAACGTTACTATTTCTACTGCTTTCTTTTCCATATTCACTCCCATCTTCCCCATCTTTCAAAGCATATGCACCAAAGCTCAGTTACTCACCAAGCGAATAAAGCCAAAGCCTTTATCCTTATGAATGAAAACTTCGCCTGCTTTCCCATATTTCTCAAAAAGTTTCCTCATTTCCTCCTCAGTGATGTCAGGGGGAAGATTGCCCACAAAGAGACGGCTTCGCTGGGTGAAGGTCTTCTCTCCTGGTTTCCTAAAGTTCTTCAGGTCAATAGTTAAACCTTCATCTGGAAGAAGACAGTCAATCCAAAGATTAGGAAGAGAATTAGTCATATCCTTCACATTGTTTCTGTAATGAAGACAAACCTATCCAACTCATCAGTAAATGGCATCTTAGAACGTGAAAGCAGTGGCGGTGGTGGCGCACACCTCTGATCCCAGTACTCAGGAGGCAGAAGCAGGCAGATCTCTTGAGTTCAAAGCCAGCTTGATCTACAAAATGAGTTACAGGACAGCTAGGGCTGTTACTCTATATCAAAAAACCCAAAACCAAACCAAACCAAAGTAATAATAGAGTGTGTGTGTGTGTGTGTGTGTGTGTGTGTGTGTGTGT
>CABHPH010131758.1:0-67545 GCA_902168325.1 Peromyscus nudipes | reverse complement strand
GCTCCTTCCAGATAACCCTGGCTTGTGTCAAGTTGACAAAAAACTAGCCAGAGTAATGGTGGAGCAAAGACATGGCAGCAGGACTAGCTGAGAGCTCACACCTTGATCCACAAGTAGAAGACAAGAAACAGAGTACTGAGAATGGCATTCGTCTTTTGAAATCTCAAAGCTTGCCTCCATATACTTCCTCAATCAAGGCCACACCTCCTAATCCTTCCAAACAACTCTACCAACTGAGGACCAAGTATTCAAACATATGGGCCTATGGGGGTCATTTTCCTCCAAACTATCACAGAAATTATGTATGCACCATAGTAGGAAACTAATGAAGAAAAGGTAGGACTCTCTCTCTCTCTCTCTCTCTCTCTCTCTCTCTCTCTCTCTCTCGTGTGTGTGTGTGTGTGTGTGTGTGTGTGTGTGTGTGTGTAATTCTCAAGAGCATAGAAAATTTTAACATAAGAAGACAGATTGTATGTAGATCTATGTATCACAGAGTTCTAGTTCATGGAAATAGCTGCTCCTCCTATTATGGTCATTACCATTTGCCATAAGAAGGAAGTTCCCTGTGCTGTAGTATAAGCATTGGAATGCAGCAGGAAGTGTTCCACTTATACAAAGTCAACCCAAGGCATTTGCACTGAGAGCTGGCAACATGGGCTTACTTTCCATGCCTGTGCAGGCAAAGAGATGATTATAAGAAAGATGGAGGAAGAAGGAAAAGATTTTAAAGTAGAAATTTTCTCACAAGGAAAATACCTTGGAACTCAGAAAGAGTTCATGTATGTTAGAAAATGCATAGTATTTACTGTTGGCCCACTATGCTTTTCAATAAAACAAGCATGCAGTAACGTAATCAGTATTAACAACACTATATGGAAAACATAACTGTTGTTAACCAAAATACAGAGATGAAATAATTGAGAAATCAAGTAATTTTCTGAGACTGAAGTCAATGAAAAGCCTAGTACACAACCTAGTTTTTTCCCCACTAATCCATATTGGTCCTTGGAGAACCACTCTTGGGTCTATGTCTCTTTCTGTTATTAGACACTGATAGGAAAACCTTCAACACAGAAAGACAGGTAGGGCACAAGGGATGTTGGGTATGTCTGGACTATCCTGCACTGGGATTATGTAAGGGAAAATTGGTAATTTATAGATTCAAACTGAAGATTACTGCTGGTAACGTGACTTGTACAAAAAGTTCTCTCTGAAAGTTACATATAGCCCCTCCACAAATTGACATGCAGCCTCCCCAAATGTAGCCCCTCTATCCAATGAAGCAGGGAAAGAAACATACCAGAGTCAGGTGTTAAAAATGCAATTTTGGCCCTAGAGTAGGAAAACTAGATCTGAGGGATTGCAAAGTAGATGTTTTAAAACCAACCAAGCATGGTCATGCTGTTTGCTCTTTGGCATAGAAAAGCTTAAAAGGACAAATCTCAGAAAGCTAGGCCCAAACTACTGAGAAAGAAGGTATTTTTTAATTGCTTGTGAGCTTTGATGTTGTTGGAAAAGAAAAGAAAAAAATTAGAATTTATAAGAAATGAAAAAGGCAGTTTTCAAGCTCTGAGTGATAGGGAACCTATCAAGACGACTTCTATAATCAGTTCAGACATCACAGATTATCAGCAAACTGTCCCATAGCTTAACTGGCTGGCTAATCCCTACCTGAGGCAGGAGAGTTTGTTCCAAGATTCCCTGGAGATGACTTGAGAGCTCCTAATTGAAGCCTGTTGGAATAAAGGAAGATGTGCAGTGATGGATTGCTGCTGAACCGCTTCAATGCCTTCTCCCTTCCAGCTGTGCTCAGGCTCTTGGCTGCTTGCATCAAAAAGGAAAGGCAGGGCTTCCCAGAGATCTGCAGCCACTGTGCCTTGCCATAGGGAGTTCCACCTTCAAGGAAAGCTTAATCCTTGCCTGAGTTACTGCATTTGTCTGTTTCTTGCAAAATAATTTATAAATCGCACAATAACTTCCCATTTCTGGCTACTGGATCTGAAGTCTTCTGAGACTGACGAGTCTTGTTCTGGAATACAGGGGCAGCTAGAGGGCAAAATTCCAGCTTGGCAGTGGCGGACCGTTGGAACCCATGCAGGGGAATGATGGAGACCCAGCCCCTGCCTCAGGTGCTACGTTCTTCCAAAGATGGCAATCCATCCTTTGAAACCAGTTCTCTCATTATTGATGTTTTAGGGACTAGCAATTGGGAAGAAATCCATTATGTTAAAGAAAAGCAACATTTGAAGAAGATTGTGTCTGCCAAAACCTATTTCAAACAATAACAAGGAAAAAGAGAGTAAAATATGTTACAGTCTGGCCTCAGTGAGTAGAGAAGTCTAAAGAAATTCTTCTCAAGCCATAACAGAGATCAAAGGATCAGCAAACTGTTATGGCGTCATAATGAGAATGTTTTAGGCTGTGAGATTTTAAATTCCATTGTAAGTTACACAACATAGTGTTGGCTGCTTTGAGTAATTAGAAGAGTGTTTTTCCTACAAGTCTCCATGTGTCTATAATACAAACATCTGCCCAACATCTGCCCAGAGGAAAAATGCACGTTTGAGTAAATTACTTTTGTTCATAAACAACAAACCTATGACAGTCTACAGAAAAAAAAATAACTTTTATTTTGTTGAAATTACATAATTGATTCCTAGCATTACAAAAGAAGTATTTAAAATGCAAATTTATTCACAGTGGTCCAACTAACTGAGGCCAGCTGTGCCTAGAAAGCGAGACATTGTTCGTTCTGTGGCTCTTTTTGGCCTCCCCATCCCCTCTGTAGGCACTTCCCAGCAGTCAGTAAATCCAAACAGGATCCCAAGTGTCACTAAGATGTAAAAAATAAATAGATAAATAAATAAAAATGATTCACAAATTCACAGGTAAAATGTTCCCAAAAGTTCATAAAATTTTAATCTATCAAAATGAAAAAATGTAGCTATTCTATAAAACATGTGTTTGTTAAAGTCCTGTGTCAACCAGTATTTTATCAGAGAAGTAGAAGTGGTTTTTAGATCTTGGAGATTTGAAGTCATGAAATTTTAGTGTGCTGGCACAACATATGTGACTGTGGATGAAGCCTGGAATCCACAGGACAGTCTGGAAGGAGAGAGAAGATATTGACTTCATGGAAGGAAGAATTAACTGAGACCTGGAGGCTGAATCTGAAATAACAGGGAAGAATGAAAATCTACATTAGTCTCCCACCACCAACCCCCTCACTTGGGTGGTTGAGGTTTTCTAGATATGGAGCTGGAACATGTCAGCATGGAGCCTGGACTTGTCCAGGAGTAGGCAAAGCTGAAGGGAATGTTTAGCTCCTGCCCAGTGCTGATCATCTGAACAAAGACAAAAGCATGTACATTCATGAACTCCCATTGCTGGGCTCAACACCATCCACCTCCTCAAGTGTGAACTGTGACTCCTGCTGACCTCCACCTTCCAAGCCCCAAATACCACCTCTTGAAGAGCCCACACTATGTAGGAACTATCTTGGGGAGCTAATTCCAGGCAGCAAAGATGACACACTAGAAATGTGTCACACTACCCAGAGAACACACCCTTGTATGCTCAGGGAGGTCAGTGAACAATGTGCATCCTATATTTCATTAATGACAACTTTCAAAATATTTAAAGGTCCCTTAATAAATAAATTATATCCATATAAGCCATTGTATGATTCCAACCAGTGAGATTAAAATAAAAATCATGGGAAGAGTCATATGAGCAACACTATGGTGTTTCAAATCACACGTGACACAAGGTTGCACTAAGAATCTCTTTGGTATGTTTGTCTACTCACATACACCATCTACTATTCACACTCTGCTAAGCACACAATATGATAACCTTTATTTAAAACATCCCTATTTTCAAGGAGCTGGTACTCTGACTGAGGAGGATCTTTTTTTAAGTAAATAAGTAACACATCATAGCATAGGTACTGACAAGTGAGTGAACATTGAGGATGACTGCAATTTTAAATGAGAAGGCCAGGAAAGTTCTCTCTAAAAGGATGTTTAAGTGAATATTGGAGGGGATTAGGGGCATATAGGCATGTAGGCAGAGAAACTGGCAAATACAGAAGCCTTGAGGTGGCTATATATTTCTGTCAGAAAATAATGAGAAATCCAAGAGAAAAATGAGGGTCAGGTTTAGCCCTCATCAGCTATGGTGCATGATTTACCATCTAGGAAGAGAGGGGAGACTTCAGAACATCCCAGCAGAAAAATATATATTAAATGTTACCCACCCTACTGGCCACACTGTTGAGAATAGACCCTAAAGAGACCAGGATGAAACCAATATCAATTAAGTGTCTATGATGATTACCCAAATGGGAGGCAAAGTGCTGTCAACATAGGAGATAAAGTTGAATACAATGAGGTAGCTGAATTCTGAGTATGTGTTAAAAGTGAAACCTTTATAGCAGGCTTCTCTGATGTGCTAACTTCAAGAAAAGGAAGTCAAGAATGATACTCAGCAGGACTTTCTTCCTGAGCTGTTGAGGGAAAATAAATCATAGAAAGAGATTTAGAGATTGGGACTGGACAAATCAGACCACTGGGTACTTTCATAGAGAAGTCAGTGGCCTATGGTTTTGCAGACCAAGTCTTCTCATGTCTAGAAGACAGACCTATTGAAAAGCCCAGGGATTGAAGAGCAGCATGGATAACATACCAAGATGCTATATCAAAAATAAGGACCAAACAAACAAACAAAAAACCCACAAACTAACCAATGAAAAGGACAAGGCTTTCATTTCTACCATCACTTTTATACCTGCATTATGCAGTAAGGTTATCTACTGCTTGTCTTACCATAAACATAAACACTCAGGAAAAATGAAGTGGTATTTAGCTAATAAGCTTCTTGGTAATTAGTTTTTTGATTAATTTTTCAAATATGCAATTATGTAGATGCAGTTCATTTCTTTCAGGCTGTGTTTCATTAAGGCTTGTGTGAGGACGACGATTGACAAGCCTTGTAACATCATGATCCCTGTATTCTCCAGCTGTCTTCTGTGTTTGTGTTTCGTTTGCTGAGGTAAACTCACTGAGATACACTGTGGAGAATGAATAAATTCTAACATTTTGGTGTTTAGATACAGGAAATCAAATTTCATGGAATCTGTTGAAGTTTGTAAAATTAAGCGGTTAAGTGAACTACGGATGCTTCATAGGGTTAGTTATCCCTCCTTAAATCCCTCCTCTGCCCATCCCTCCAACCCTCTCTCCACTTAAACCTCCCTCTCCATTATTCCTCTTTCCTTTTCATATTACCCCATCATCATATGGATAAATGCTATGAAATTGAAAAGTATTTTTAAAGACCATGTACCTTTGTTATTTCAAATTTTCTACTACTAATTGTTTCACATCAATTCATAAGCAATTGTTTCCATGAATATAAAAAGATGAGCTTATCTTATTTTTCTTTTCATTGATTTACAGATGCAAGGGCCTGTGAGATTAATTAAATCATTAGATATTCTACATGCAACCCTCTAGTGACAAACATTCAAAAAAAATAAGGAAGCTTGAATACTAAATGCCAACAATCTATGATGAAGATAATGCCAGTTTCAAGGATAAAGATTTTTTTAATCTAACAGTTTGTTACACTTGCATAAAAACAATTTCAACAGCAAGCCTGTGTTGTTCTTAACTGTTGAAGAAACCACTGCCCTTCACTTGACGAGATAGATATCTATCTTTTCTCTTTTCCTTTCTCTCCTTCTCTTTCCCCCTATGATCTCAGAGCTCAATGTGGGTGGCTTTTAATTAAGCTAAAACAAGAGATTTTATAAACACTGCAAGCAAAGATAGCCTGTTGGTATAAATATTTTTCTTACAGAAACACTGTCTAATTTTGTTTTAGTCTTGTTTTCCCAAGTCCAAACTGCCATTATCATCAATAGTAAATAGACCAATTCATAACAATGTCTCTGGTTTCCAAATCAGAATCCAGCCATCTTCAATGGAGTTAAATTTCTATGTATTTGAAAATGATAAATTAGTTATCTTTTCATCTACTCACTTCTATGAGTTTATTTTTAAAATTCTTAGAATATAGTGTCTCTCAAAGAGGTACTGGTGTTCAGTGTGATGGTGGTTATGAGTCACATATCAGGTTGTTTGGGGTGTACACTGGTTGCACATGAAAACTAAGTATTAATTAAATGACTTCATTAAAAAAAGCTAAAAATAACTTTAAAATTGTAAAACTTGATTAATGATTATTAGAGATGCCCGCAGAGAAGTTGATTATACTGTTCTCAGCACAGTGAATCATACAATAAACAAAAAATCAGTTCATTTGCTTCTATCAGTCAACTCCTTTCTTGATAACAGTAAAATCAAATATAGGGATTCAGTTCCTTATACATAATTATAATTCTGCTGTCATTACAATGGTACCATGGGAAAATAAGCCAAATCTCTAGATTCTGTTCAACAATAGAAACCTAGAGTTAAAGTACTTTACTAGGGTTAAGACACTAAGAGAAAAGGACCTTTGTCCAGGCACTGTGTGTAGGGACATTTAATCAGCACGGCAAACCTCTGTCAATTCCATACTGCTGCACATAGAAAACTGAGACTGGGTAGGAGGGTAAGTAACTACTCAAATTTTACATAGATAACAGGAACAGAGTTGAGATCCACCCTAGACCCTTGTGTCCAAACACAGCCTTGTCTTGAAGAGACTGCTGGAACTCCAGGTGAATTACTGGAAAAATATCTACCTGCACTATTAATATTAAGGTTTTAATAACATTAAATTTTTTAAAAAATCTAGTAACATTGTTTGTATTTCACCTAAAGCAGAAATAGACATGAGATCGCCTATGGATTTGACACTAGGTGAAAAAAGGAAAAGAGAGAGGTGAAAAAAAGAATGAGAAGGGAAGGAGAGCAGAAATTTGTAGCAATATTAATCCAAAAAATAAATAAGTGAAGGCAAGAATTATCAAAGAGAACAAAATAGTTTACTCAGGAGCCACAAGACATAATAATCACAAAATGTGTGCACCCAGCAGTGTAGTTTCAAAATACTTGAAACACATATTAATCTTTAAAAAAAAGAAATATAATTTGTAAATGCCCCCTTTCCCCTTTGAGACAGCCTCTGTCTATACAGTCCAGACTAACCTCAAATCCAGAGTTTTCCTGCAGCAGATTCTAAAGTACACAGATTTCAGATGTGTGTTTCTATGCTGGTCCAAAATCTCCTTTATAAACTATAATCAGAAACACAGAGAACTAAACTCAGAGGTCTGCCCATGCAGCACCGACTCCTACAATGCCAGCGTGCCTGGTCATTGTGATCTGACATTCCGCCAACACAAACCATTGCAGCTACCCCCAATGCCCTGCTTTTCCTTGAAGAAACACAGAAAGAAGGAAAAGAACAAACAAGGCCTCTTCCTTAGTGATTAAATTTAAATACCAAATTGCCTTGGAAGTTCTCCGAACATCTGAATGCAGTAACATCACCTCCCTCTGTTATAGAAGGCACATAATACTAAAAGGAAACTAATGTGTTCAATTTTTCCTACTTCTAAAATAAATAAATAGATAGATAGATAGATAGATAGATAGATAGATAGATAGATAGATAGATAGATAGATACATACATACATACATACATACATAGATACATAGATATATAGATACATAGATACATAGATACATAAATTATGGAATGCTTCATTAACTTACATAGTACACTTGCAGAGCGGGGCATTGCTACTGTCTCAAAAAAGCATTATATCCCTTTGTTCTTCTTACCATGGCTCCTGTTTTTCCCTTTTCAATCCCTAGCATACAGCCAAAAGGCAGTGGGGACCAGACACATGGCAGGCCAGTAGCAATGAACAAGAGTGACATTTGAAAGGCAATAGTGTATTTGGCCCTGCCTTGGAAAGGTGACAGGGCTTATTGCCATTCTTTCTCCCTGTCCTTTTTTGTTACATTAATTTGAGCATTCACTCAACAGGATGATTCTTGAATATCACGCAAATGTTAGGAAGCAATGAGGTGAGAATTTGGAGGCAGTTAACATCAGAGCAGAAGGTTCAAAGTTAGGGTCTTTGTGCCTACAGAACACTAGAGAAACTAGGAATTTTAAACACTCAGGGAGGGTCTCTTCAATAGAGGAAATAAAATGCCTGCATTCCGCCAAGAAAGTTGAGAGTGGATGTTGTTAACAACCTGACAATCTTTTGCTATCTGTAGAGCCAGACCTCACCCAAATGCCCCAGAATGTTTGTCCCAGACTCTCCTTCCCTAGCCACTTTAGCTCCCTGTTAATAGAACCCATTCTTAGGGGAGATGTCACATGTACTTTATAGCCTGCTGACCTCCGTGCTGTATCAGAGACTATACTAGATTCTAGGCCTTTAAACTATAGAACCTATCTTCATGTTCATATATACTCTGCACAGGAGTTTCTATGGAGTCATGTCTTAAGCTTAGTTGTGCACCTGGAATAGGAATGATTACTGCCTGTAAATCCTTTTCCAAATTCTATTGTGTTTAAATATGCTTACAATAAATCACCTGGCATCAGACTCTCCAGAAGTTTGATCTAGACTAAGTCAGGCTGTACTGAACTTTTATTCTCATCTCTTCATAGTTCACTTCTTGGCCTGCCATGATGTTTACAGGGGCACCCACACCTCACCCAGTCCCACCCATACTGCACTTTTTCATGATGTGGCCCTATACTACTGGCACTGCCTCACAAGGTTATCAATTTTCTGTAACATCTCCCATTTAAAACAAACTAGTCCAGAATCCAGAAATTTCCCTGACTCTCACAAACAGTAGTTCAGTTTTTAATCTTCTGAAAGAATAGGCTTTTCTCTTTCTACTATTTCACATCCCACTGGCCTCTGGTTCTCACCCCACCTCTCCATTGACATGTTTACATGTGACTTCCTAACTGCTGAGTCTAACATAGGATCTTTATCCTTCAACCAACTCCCTACAGTATGCAACCCAGCTTCCATGAAAGCATCCTTTCCCTTGATCTCTGACAGGCAATAGGTACCAGCCTCCATTCTCTACCATCACCAGATCTTCGTTTCACTTTGCTACTTCTGAGATTTTTACAAATGCATGGATTCTTTCCTTTTGCTACTAATCTTTCTATGTATCATCTTGCTTTCTGTGATAGGCTGGCAATGCTCACATCTGTTCCAAGCTTTAGACTCATCCAGCTGCTTGAGAGCTGAGATAGTAAAAGCTATTTGGGTGCCTACCCCAAAAGCTTTCTCCAAGAGTCCAAGGAAGGATCTACAACCAGTGAGGAAATCTCTACTCATCTGAGGGTAAGAATAAATCTATGCACAATGTGCTCTTTCAGTCCATCACTTTATTGTTCTAAGTAAACTTCTAATCTGTCTGCTGCTCTCTCTTTGTTCTACCACTTCTCTAAATCTATGGATTCTTTTCAGCTCTCATTCTTAGCTCCTCTCTTGCCTGACTATCCATACATTTCTAACAGGAGACTCCTTGCAATCCTGAGAAAGGTTTCAAAACCCTCAAGGTCATAGCACATTCCTAGAATAGACAATAAAGAGCAGAGCCATTAACATGTAGTGCAAGATTCCAAGGTCTCAGGACCAGAGAGAGGGGTGTAGTTCCCAGTGCAACAAACTCTGAGACATAGCTTTTTATCAGCAGATTTGGCAAGCGAAGAATTGGTAGGCTTTTCTTAGGGTGTTTTGTATTAGTTACCTTGGTAAGACACCTGCAACTCTGACCTTGATCATAACTGTAAAGTTTTAAACCTATGATGTATTTATAAAGATTTTTACTATAGTTTGAACTTGATCTAAAGTAAAAATGAGCTAAATATGTGCAATTTGGGTTTGACTGGGGAGAGATTATTATTTTTTGTGTTAGTCTGAGCAAAAGGAACAAATCAGGCTTTAAGTGTCTACAGTCTCATGGGACACAATGGATCTGGCTAATGAAGCATATCCTAGTATATTTTCTATATATCAAAATTGTACAGCTAAATGAAAAGTCATCTTCCTAATCACTCATAGATATATGTGTCCATAAAACTGAGATGTAATCATGAGATTACATATATACATTACATGAAGATGTATGGTAGTGGGGAGATATCATAGCTATAATTGCATAAGAAGTTTGCAACATGAAACAGCTAATTCATTCAAAAGGCAGTAACTCCAACATGCCTTGCACAATGGCTTAGTCCTCTACCAGAACCCTTGGTTTGGACAGGTTGACCTTTGGAACACTAGTTGTCACCTGCTGTATACTCCCATGACCTTTTGCTACTAGCAGCTCTCAATACTGAGAGACCTGCAAGCAGCCTATTCTTGGCCTATGAGACACTAGATGAGTAGAGTTCCTGAAGCCAAGACTTTCTTATTCTATATTACTTATCTCTAAAGATGATCATCCATCCACATGCAAGAGATCTAAAGGTCTAAACTCCCCTAATGTTACCTCCACAGCAAATCTACAAGGGTCTCTAAAATCAACTATTTTAACCCATCTCCTTTTCCACCTATAGGGTCACCTTTTTCCCCACAGTTTGTTGGCCACCAGTCCATAAGGACAAAGGGGCAGAAGCAGCAACAGAGAGCTCTGTACAGCCTGTGAACACAATGGAAATAGCCTTCCAGGAGTCTGCTTTAGTGAGACAGCTCAGCTTTATTCCAGAGTATAGGTGATACATAGGATTGGGGATGGTAGCTGGGGAATCACCTCATTTGCATTATCATAAGGCTCCCAGTACAAGTCTTAGTTATCATCTGTGGAAGCATGGTCCTATTGTAAAGCTCCTAGAACAATGTCTAATTGCCATGTGGTCAGTAGGGGGAAAGCTTCTGCAGGGAATGGTGTGAAGGGTCATACTATAGATGCAGGCATTCAGGCGTAAAGACAGTCTCCAAATAAGGTCAGATAGAGAACAGGGCACCTTTCACTGGGGGTAGGGAGTCCTCCATGGTGCCAAGCTCAGAGAGAGCTGCCAGGCCATGACAGGCTACAACCTCCAACCAGCAGGTCTCCCAGCATTCACCTCCAGGATACTTCATTGTTTCTCTGATGTGCTCTCTGGACACACCTAATTTCCTTTGTCTATAGCCTACCAAGGACCTGTTACAAGAAAAACTCTGGTTTTTATAATTCATTTTTAAATTTATTTTTATTTCATGTACATTGATGTTCTGCTTGCATGTATGTCTGTGTGAAAGTGTTGGATCCCCTGGAAATGGAGTTTCAGACAGTTGTGAGCTGCTCTATGGGTACTAGAATTGAACCCAGGCCCTTTGGAAGAGCAGCCAATGCTTTTAACATGTATGTATGTATGTATATAAAGAGTTCTCATGTGGTACTGGTTTTGAAAGCATAAAGTGGTCATAAAGAGCAGTTGATGCTTGTAACTGTGAGAGGCCAGGAGAGGCCAGTGGTGAGGGCACAGCCTCAGGTTCAGGACAGACCCCAATATATTATTTTTTAAAGTAATAGAAACCTTAATTAAGACAATCATTAAAGCCAATCAAGACATACTTTTCCTTCAATTTTTCCTATGATGGATTCAGTAACAGTCTATTGCTGTTTTGTGGCACATGGCTTAAATTCTCACTTCTCCCAATTCCCCTTCTGTCTTTTCACTATATGGAAAGCTTGAAACAGAAGCCAGATCGCCCTTACTTTGAAACTGGCCAATCAGTCTAGCCTAATCAGCTAGTTCCAGACCAAGTGGGAGACCTTGTCTCAAAAAGTAAGGTAGATGGCATCTGAGGATGGACACCCAAGACTGACCTCAGGCCTCCATATGTTCTGCTTTAGAGATGCAGTCATCTGTGTGGGCAGACTTTTCTTTCCCACCAGCCAGTTCTCAAATAATCACACAGAGACTTAATATTAATTATAAATGCTTGATCAATAGCTTAGGCTTTTTTTTAGCTGGATCTAATAACTTAAATTAACCCATTTCTATCAATATATTTGCTGCTCCAAGGCTCATTTACTTCATTTACATACTTCCCATCCTGCTCACTCTGTGTCTCATGGCATCTCCTCTAACTTCACCCTTCTTCTTCCCAGCATCTTCCTAGTCTGGCTCTTCTGCCCAATCTCTTTCTGCCCAGCTATAGGTCAGTCAGCTCTTTATTAACCAATAAGAGTAATACATATTTACATTGTACAAAGATTGTTCCACAGCACATCTGAGGCCAGATCTTACGTAACTTTATGTAAAGTCCTGTGTGGAACTTTAAAGTTTTCTCTGTAGAGAACAGCTCTGAAATTTTTAATAGTTGCTTGTAACATTTGAAGGTAATACCCACACTAAATGCATAATAGACACTTAATGGAATAATAATTTAGTTAAAAACGTTGCAATATTGGTGTATTTGACAATATGAAAATGAATCTGGATATATATATATTAACTATATAAATATATAAATTTTAAATATAAATATATATGTATATATATAGTGTAAATTTATACTTTACACAAAGAAAGCAGTAATGAGGATTTAAACACTTCATTGCTTCAGTAACTGCTTACCCAGTATCTATTATTTTACAGTATGTTCTTCCCCCTAGAAACAGGTTATTTCCCCCCTGTGGTTAGTTTATATGTAGACCTAAGATGCATTCAAGCAGGTGCACCTTAGGTGGTTAATTTGCCTAGCCAGAATTGAAACGAACTGATGAATGTTGAAATGAAATAATTGTCACTTAGCCAGTAATGAGTCACTTATATTCAAGCCATTCATGGCATATTAAGCTCTATTCAGGAATGCATTTCATGTGCAAGTGATTCCTTGGAGAAAACAAACTACACTGAAATTTATAAAAGCTGATCATTCTGGATGATGAATAGCCTTTTCCAAACTACCAAATAAAATTTATCATGGTGGTGGAAACATAACTGTCATAATTGAATATAATTGACAGTCATACTCTGTGTGTTAGCATAGGTAGCATGCGACATCATCCAGAAGATTTTCTGATTCTGTGCTATGAAACAATGTTGCCTCTTAAAATATGAAATATTTTAATCTTCTACTAATGCCATATGGAAAACAAAGTCATAAATTTGTTTATAAATTGTCAGAGAAAGGTTTTCAATTTCTGCTAGAAAGAAGGAATACAAGCTGGGGAGGATAGGGAAAGGCATAAATGGACTGAGATTTCATATATATTCACATTTAGGCTCCTGGGGTATTTTGAGTAGGTTTCTGAAGCAGTAAACCCAAAGTTATTAAGTCATTATCAATAATGATAATTACTAAAAGATTATACTTACCTCCACTCCATAAAAACATAGGCATTTAAAAGAGAAGCCTAAATAACCCCAAAGGAATATGTGATAATATGAAAATTAAAATATTGTTAGATTTAGTATAAATTGAAATTGATTTGCTGATCTGAATTAACCAGGCAGATAAAAGTGAATAGAGTTAAGTCTTAACCAACTGTGGTGAAGTTTTGAAATCTGACCCAAGCCCCGGTCAGTAGCAAAGCCTGCATTAGTCCTTGTTCAGCTCAGGTTTGGTCGGTAACAATGTTTTAATTTGTTGCATGCATGCGTGCCTGTGTGTGTGAATGTAGGCACGCAGGTGTAGGAGCTTTCCATGGCCAATGTACAATGTAAGAGGACAACTTGCCAGAAATGGTTCTCTGCTTCCACCATGTGAGTTCCAGGAATTCAATTTAGTTTAGAAGGCTTGGCAGCAAGCACGTATACTTCCGGAGCCTGCCTGCAACAGTACTTTAAGGAAGGCAGAGACTTACAGAAAATGTTCTGGCTTCCTAAGGAAACGGAGGTAAAATGTGTATACATTTTCTTTATGCATGCAAAGTGTAATATAGAAAATCTACATTTATTTACACAATCTCAAGCTCGTAGTCTCTTTGGAACCTAAGAACATGCTGGGCAGTAGTGGCCCATGCCTTTTATCACAGCACTGGAGTGGCAGAGGCAGGAGATCTCTGAGTTAGAGGCAATGAAAAATTGTATAGTCATATGTCATTATTTCATACATGAATTTTAGAAGGCGTGGTTGCAGGGACATGGGAGAAAAATGCAAATAGACATTTTTAAATGTAGGCACATATAAAATCTTCAAGTAAATAAAATAACTAAAAGTGAATCTGGAAAGAAGGAGAGAGAGAGAGAGAGAGAGAGAGACAGAGAGAGAGAGAAAGAAAGAAAGAAAGAAAGAAAGAAAGAAAGAAAGAAAGAAAGAAAGAAAAGAAGGAAGGAAGAAAAGAAGGAAGGAAGAAAGAAAGAAAAAAGTAAAATTAGACTGAGTGAAAATGTTTATGTTTAGGATAAAAGAAATATCGAAAGAGCAAAATAAAATAAGTGCAGAAAGAGACAGAACAATCATAAAACATAACTGAGTAATACAAAACAATTAAACACAATCATATGCCGGGCGTTGGTGGAGCACGCCTTTAATCCCAGCACCTGGGAGGCAGAGGCAGGAGGATCTCTGTGAGTTCGAGGCCAGCCTGGGCTACCAAGTGAGTTCCAGGAAAAAGGCACAAAAGCTACACAGAGAAACCCTGTCTCGAAAAACCAAAAAAAAAAAAAAAACACAATCATACAAAAGGAATTTTAAAAGATTGAAAAATAGTTAAATAATAAAAACATTACTATAACAGTCACTATTTCTTCCTTGCTAAGAAGTGGATACCTTTCCTTACTTCCTGAGTTATGTTTTATATTTGACTCTGTGGTAGAATAGCTGCTCTCTCTCTTGTCTTAGTTCAAGTTTCAATTGCTGTGATAAAACAATCTGGGGAACAAAGGGTTTATTTCATTTCCACTTCTACGTTGTAGTCCACCACTGAAGGAAGTCATGGGAAGAACCTGGAGTCATGGGCTGGAACCTGGAGGCAGGCACTAAAGCGGGAGTCATGGTGGACTCCCGCTTGCTGCTCCCCATGGCCTGCTGAGCTTTCTTACAGCACCCAGGCCCACCTTCGCAGGTTGCTCATTATGGACTGGGCACTCCCACATAAATCATCAACCAAAATATTTCCCCAAAGCTTACCCCCAAGCCAACTTTGTGGAGTTATTTTCCCAACTGAGGTCTCTTCTACCAAAAGCTTATGTTGACATAAAACTTGCCAGCACATCCTTGGAGGTCAAACAAGTCAGCTAAGAATAGGCTGTCTGCAGTCTGCCTTCCATCCTCTCTCCTGAGTTGAATCCTGGAGCAAGAATCAGCACAAACTATCCTTTTCTGCTCCAGAGGAGTCTCCTGAACTTTACCAGAGGGCATCCCTCAGGCCAGTGTCACCCTGCCTGCTACTATCTTGCTGGGCTGTCCTGCTTTCCACACATGGATTTCAATACCTGAAGTTGAGGGGTTGCATTTGCACTTGTGTTTACATTTGCAGGTACAGAGTCTCATCTCACCAGGGATTTCATTACATTCCCACCAGCATCCTTCTGTCTTTTCCAGACTATATTCATGCGCACTGAATTCGTGTCCTGGTCAGGCCCCAGATGTTTTTCACATGGTTCCCAGTGTTGTTGCTGACTGAATCAGGAGAGCTGGGCCATTTGGTATTTGGAGGTGCAGTAGTGGCGTGTTTCTTTCTATCCCCTGTGGAGAATTTTGATTTTAACCTTTCTTTCAGGACCATCTTCCTCCTTTGTCCCAGCTGCCAGAGTGGACAACAGAGCTGGTCCTTCCCTGTGGACAACAGAGCTGGTCCTTCCCTGTGTCTGCTTCATACATCCTATGGACCTGCCATTTACATTGTGCTTAGGTGGTGATTGTTTCTGGAGATTTCCCTTTTAATTTTTGTTTGTAATGCCAGTGTGTGTGTGTGTGTGTGTGTGTGTGTGTGTGTGTGTGTGTGTGATGGTGATGGTAGTGAAAGGTAGTGAAAGGCATTTATCGCCTCCTTACAACTTCATTCAGTGCTGTAAGTTTGGTCCTATTGTGTCCTTTATAAACCTATGGTTCAGTATTCCTGGACTTTACCTGGTGGCTCACCACTTATTGCTTCCTGTGAGTTCACCATGCCTTTCCAGTTTTTCAGACACTGATTAGATGTTTTCTTTCATATTCACAATGTCCCGGGAGTTTGCTGTTTTGTTTTTATGCTGCCGCTGTCTTCTAGAGTCTGTAAGAGGTAAAGCAGGCCATGTGGAGGCAGAAAAACTGAAGATAAAAGCAGAGACTGGAGTTACCTGGCCATAATCCAAGGAACATCTGGGCTACTTACAAGCTGAGAAAGAAAGAAAGGCTTCCTAGGGAGCATGACCCTGCCAAAACTTTGACTTCTAACCTCCAGAATGGTGACTAAAATACATTCTAATAAGTCATTTCATTTATTGTATTTGTTATAGCAGTCCTTAAAGACCAGTAGAAATACATTCAACAACAAAAAAAAAACACAGTAAATTCAATCAGAAGCAGCCACAGTCAGAGTCTGGGCAAGTGGATGGATGATACAAGCATTCCTGACAGACCTTCAGTAGCCTTCTCATTTTTCCCTTATGCATGACATTTGTTTCATTAACAAAATGGGCATGAAGAAAAATAATGCCAATACGTACTCCTCCAGGTTCTGTATCCACTCATCAAGCAATTAGGACTTCCTAGACTGGGTAGCAGCTCATTGGCTCCTTGAATGATGTCGATACAATGGATATGGGTAGATGTAGTCTAGCAAGGCCATTTTAAGTAGGTGATTGTGCCTACTATTTTCACCTTGCCTGAGAAGTTGTCTTCATAATGGATTTAACAAAGCTGACTATGGAATAACTAATTCAATATTAAACAATATTAATATTAAATAATCTTTGCTTCGTGAAATTCAGCAAGTAATGATGAGTCTAAAAATGATTAGAAGACAAGCTCACAGAACGATGCATTTTCACCTGTTTTGTTTAAAACATTGAACAGTTAGGTACAATTAGTCAGTTGGTAGAAGGAAGGTATTTGCTCTGTCAGCTTTTGTATGCTCAATGATTACAGCACTACTAACATTATTATTCCTGCCAGTTCATATGACTCCTTGACAACCTCTTATGTATTTGCATTTCCAGTGGTTTTTCCAACAGTCTAATTGGAAGAGTTTTAAATTACTCCAAAATGGAAAGCTAGAGAAATCTATGAATACGTTTATATTGTTTTGAATGATTATAGCTGCTTTGTTATTGTCACTCGTAAGCCTGAATCCAGATATAATTGAAGACTCTTGTTAAATAGGAATAATACCACTGTGGTATATGTATTTCACAATGTTGACTCAATAACATTATGAAAAGATCTTGTTTCTACCAACATGCACCCATATTCTGTAAGGTCAGTGAGAAAGAAAGACAGACAAGAGAATGAATGACTCTAATAGCACAGGTTTTATTTTGTTAAAAACCGACAGACAAGGGAATGAATGACTCTAATAGCACAGGTTTTATTTTGTTAAAATCTGGTAGAAGGGAGAAGATAGATAGATAGATAGCTGCTTGCAGGCTACGGTAAATATAGCGCAGCAAAAGGGAAGGGAGAAAGAGAATGTGTTTCTTTTCTGCCCCACGAATGGCTAGGAGTAACCAGGGAATGATGGATTAAAGAATATCATGAGGTATGGAAGAGATGGATCAGTGGTTCAGAGCACTGCCATTATTCTAAGTGACCTGGAATTAATTCCCAGCATCTGCATGGTAGCACACAACCACCTGTAACTCCGGTTCTTTGTGACCTGATACTTTCAGGGGGGGATTTTTTTTATTTTATAATTTAATTTAATTTTACATATCAGCCACGGATTCCCTTGTTCTCCCCCTCCCGCCCCCCTCCCCCACTTCCCCCCCAGCCTACCCCCCATTCCCATCTCCTCCAGGGCAAAGACTCCCCTGGGGATTGAGTTCAACCTGGTAGATTCAGTCCAAGCAGGTCCAGTCCTCTCCTCCCAGGCTCCTCCCAGTCAAGTGTCCCTTTATAAGCCCCAGGTTCCAAACAGCCAGCACATGTACTGAGGACAGGTCCCGGTCCCACTGCCTGGATGCCTCCCAAACAGATCAAGCTAATCAACTGTCTCACTTATCCAAAGGGCCTGATCCAGGTGGGGGCTCCTCAGCTATTGGTTCATAGTTCATGTGTTTCCATTTGTGTGGCTATTCGTTTGGTGCTTTATCCAACCTTGGTCTCAACAATTCTCGCTCATACAAACCCTCCTCTTTCTCGCCAACTGGACTCCTGGAGTTCCACCTGGGACCTGGCCTTGGATCTCTGCATCCAGGTTCCCTCAGTCATTGGATGGGGTTTCTAGCACGACAATTAGGGTGTTTGGCCATCCTATCACCAGAGTAGGTCAGTTCGGGCTGTCTCTTGGCCATTGCCAGCAGTCTATTGTGGGGGTATCTTTGTGGATTTCTGTGGGCCTCTCTAGCACTTTGCTTCTTCCTATTCTCATGAGGTCTTCATTTATCATGGTCTTTCATTCCTTGTTCTCCCTCTCTGTTTTTGATCCAGCTGGGATCTCCCGCTCCCCTAAGCTCTCTTTCCCTCGACCCTTGCCCTTCATTACCCCCACTCACGTCCATGTTGTTCATGTAGATCTCATCCATTTCTCTGTCATTGGGCGATCCTTGTGTCTTTCTTGGGGTCCTGTTTTCTAGGTAGCCTCCCTGAAGTTGTGAGTAGCAGTCTAGTCATCTTTGTTTTACATCTAGTATCCTCCTATGAGTGCGTACATACCATGTTTGTCTTTCTGAGTCTGGGTTACCTCACGCAGGATGATTTTTTCTAGATCCATATATTTGCCTGCAAACCTCACGATGTCATTGTTTTTCTCTGCTGACCTGATACTTTTTTCTGGCCTCCACTAGCGACCAGGCATGCAAGTAGTAAACAGACATAACTGCAAGCTAACACATAAGTAAAAGAAATTTTAAAGAAATAAAAAAAATGTCAGAAGATTAATAATAAACATCCCTTATGGCTGGCCATAACTGAAAGGGGTCACTGACAGGCCACAGAAGTCAAAGGTCATCAACATAAGAAAACAAGTAAGTTTAGTTCTGGAAAACAAATTGCTTTAGTTTTAGGAATTGTCATTGTTGATCTAAATGCAGGAACTTTACAAAGTGGAGGCCCTGGCTGACATTCTTTACCTTTGTTTCTATTAAATAGGTAGAGTTGGCATTCTAGTTATTATTATTATTATTATTATTATTACTACTACTACTACTACTACTACTATTATTATTATTATTATTATTATTTTGCTGGATAACAGCAGGGTCCTCACTGGGGGGACTGTGCAGGCTTTGGCATCAGACATTTAGGAGGAAAAGGATGTTGATGATGTGTCTTTTTTATGGTGTTCTGGATAAAAGAATTTAGTCCCTGAAATACAAAACGGGTTAGTCAATTTAAAAGGCAGAATGGGCCGGGCGGTGGTGGCGCAAGCCTTTAATCCCAGCACTCAGGAGGCAGAGGCAGGCGGATCTCTGTGAGTTCGAGGCCAGCCTGGTCTACAGAGCGAGATCCAAGAAAGGCGCAAAGCTACGAAGAAACCCTATCTTGAAAAAAAAAAAAAAGGCAGAATAGAAAGTTATATCCTTTAAGGTAGGGTCTGACCAGGCAGGCTCAGCAGTGGAGGTCAGTGAACAGCTAAAGGACTGATAAGCATCCATGTGGTGGATGGTTGGGAGCTTTAGCTATAATAAGAAGACCCAGAGTATTAATTAAGGAAAGCATGAAAAGCCCATGAAGGAGGAAGTCTTTCTTCATTGGTTGGCCTCCACTCCTAATAATATCAGCAGATACATGCACATGTGCAAAGAATTAGATTTATTTCCATGCTATCAGTTAGAATGTTTTAATTAATTTTATTATTAAAAGAAACAATAGCCTTATAGAGTTAAAGATTCAAAGAGAACTTCTTCAGTTGGACCTTACACAAAATACCTAATTGAAATTAATGAGTGAATTTCAAAATTCAAATGCTCTAGACATGCTCTGAGAATAAGGTATTTCTATTACAAGACTACTACTACATGAGCCACTCCATCAGTATTTCCTTCCCTATGAGTCAAAATATACTGATGCTCTCCTCAAAAGAAAAAGCTATGAAAAAAATGAAAGGGTACTTATTCTTTATGAAATCGTTGATACTCTCCCCCTAAAATAGGGTTATAGAAATAAAGCAGCACTTAACCTTTATGGAACCATAATACAAGCTTTAGCAGCAAAGTGCCTGATTTACAAACAACTTGTCCCTGTTGAAATTCCTTTATCAAGTCCACAAGAGTGGTTGGTCAGTTGGATTACTGAATTGCATTTAGGAATGTGGAAGTAACTCCCAGGGTTTTGATCAATTTGTTCATCTCTGTAAGGGTTGAAAATCTCTCTTACCTAACACCATGCTGCAAAATTACCCGAATGATGAATCTGAAGCATGGATCTCTGAATGCTGGGAAGCCATTCATCTATTATAATATATCTGAATATCTACATGTAGACTAGCATTGCCTCTATTTTGAATGAGTAATGTGCCATATAAATAATTTTTCAAATGTACATGGAATCTATTATGATTAGAATAAAAGTAATTTCCCAAAAAGTCCATTTATAATAGTTTTTAAAATAATGTTCTCAATTATGAGATTTAAAAAGCAATTACACTCACATAATTATACCAGGATATCATAAATTTACTTAGAATAAGTAAATGCTATGTTGAATAGTTATGCTTTAAGGATTATTTTCAAGTGTGTAATCTTTATTTCCTTTCCATGCCAAAACTTTGTAGTATTAATAAATCACAGAATATTGAAGGTAGCCTGAAAGTTTTTTCTTCTAAAGTCAGACTTCACAAAAGGCAGGATTAAAATTCTCAGGTAATGCAAAAACAAATGTGTTGGCCTCAAGTGAAATCCATGCAGTCTCTTCAGCTGCCCCACCAACATGCTGTGCAAACCTAAATATCTAACCATTTTGAAAAGCTGTTGCTAAAATATGCTAACTTGAATTTAGTCATGGAATATTTTCACTATGGAAATTTCAAAGCATTATGAGAAAGAGCTCTCTGTCCCTACTTTCCAACACCCAGGACAGCTAGCTAGCTGGTCCACCAACACAACACAGGATACAGGAGATTTTTTTTTTTTTTTTTTTGGTTTTTCGAGACAGCTCTGTGTAGCTTTGTGCCTTTCCTAGAGCTCACTTGGTAGCCCAGGCTGGCCTCGAACTCACAGAGATCCGCCTGGCTCTGCCTCCCAAGTGCTGGGATTAAAGGCATGCGCCACCAACGCCCGGCAAACTTGTGTTTTGTTTTTGTTTTTGTTTTTGTTTTTGTTTTGAGACAGGGTTTCTCTGTGTTGTTTTAGTGCCTGTCCTGGATCTCACTCTGTAGACCAGGCTGGCCTTGAACTCACAGAGATCCACCTGGCTCTGCCTCCCAAGTGCTGGGATTAAAGGTGTGCGCTACCAACGCCCGGCTGGATACAGGAGATTTTAAAATTATGATTTCACTTTGGCCCTAATGGATCAGAAAATGTATCTCCTCAAAAATATGTGAAAAAGAGGAACTGAAGAAGTGTCTTGGAAGTCAAGAGCACCTTCAGAGCCAGACAAAGACTCAGCTTCAGTTCCTAGAACCCACATTGCAGCTCACACTGTAACTCTAGTTCCTGCGTATCTGAATCCCATTTCTGGCCTCTATGTGCACCAGGCATGCATGTGGTGTCCATACATACATTCAAGTAAAAACTCAAACACATAAGAGTTTAAAAAAAACTTTAAAAGGAATAAGTAATTTTAAAAAGAATTACTTAAGCACACTTAAAAGATAGAAAAAGTTTGCCTGTGGTATGAGTTCCCTTATCTATATATTCTGAAGGCTTTGAAAGTTCAGATGTACCTTTGAAAGTTCAGATGTATCTCCACCATTCAAACTTCAAAGCTAACACAGTAAGATTGAAACTTCATTCCTCTAGTTTCCAAGGAAACTCTGTTTTTAAATCTATCACATACACCATGTTCAAAATTATATTAATCTCTATTTTTTAAGTCAAAAGGGCTTTTTGTATCAATCATAAAATAAAGATCACCATCTAGAGTAAACGTTTAACATTGTTCTCTTCTCCATCACACAGTATGTACTAAGTTCTTGATTAAGCAGGAGAGTTAATCATGGTCTGCTGATTGGAGCCCCTTTCCAACATCAGCCTTTAAAAGTTTTCCCAAAAGACCTCCCCCACTCCCGTTGGGTTAACCTCAGCTCCTTCTTATAGATAAGCTTTTCACCTAAGCCATTAACCAACAGCTTCATTATTTTATAAATTTCAGAGAATTGTTCTAGTTTACAAATGAAACACACCATGTGCTGGTTCATCCAGGTGTAAGGAGATGCAAATCACAGATCAGTAGGCTAGATGATTTAGCAGGATAAATCTATTCATCAATATCCCCTTAAATCAATCTCTCTCTCTCTCCCCCTCCCTCTCATTTTGTGTGTGTGTGTGTGTGTGTGTGTGTGTGTGTGTGTGTGTGTGTGTGTGTGTCTTCATCTACCTCTCTGTTTCCCACCTCATCTCCCCTCTCCCTGTTTTTTTATGTACGGGCTACTGTTTAATAACTAACAAGGGGTTCCATTAGCACACATAAAAGCTACAGAAAGGCACCGACTCATCAATAAAAATGTTCCACAACAGCCTTGTTGCCAAAGAAACAGATATGGAGACCAGACACTGTAGAAATCGAAATATTTCTGAATATTTCTGAATATTGAAAGAAGACAACAAATAATGATTATGAATTTCTCTTTAACAGGAAAGAAAACAAAAACAATACACCATTAAATAACTCCTTAAATAATTAAAATTTTGATTTGCTAACCTACTACAGATTTCCATTTAGCCATTACAATGTTAGCAAGTATTTTTTTTACTATCTAATTCAATTTTTAATAAGATCACTAATTTCATTCATGGTGAAGTGTAATTGAGGCTGGATCATTCTTCCTGCCATCACAACAACAACACTGACAAAACATATGAAACATGTTTTCAGTGCGAGACCGAAATGAGCCATCTTAGAAAAAGGACCAAAATGCTTTCACTCTAAAACGAAGGCCTAAGATTTCTCCTTTTAGGTACAGGCCATGAGTTACTGGAATAGGCCATGAGTTACTAAAACCAGTCAGTTCAGATTCCAGAAACCAGGAAGTGCAAAAGTACAGAGTCACAAGGTAGTCATGAGGTAATGACAGCCGGACTATGGAATGTCCTCTCCCTGGTTTCCAGGGTAACTGACCACAGAAATATCCCATCCTAGGGCAGCCAATGAGAAATGGTGGTGGGTAACCACTCCCTTAGAAGTAAGATTAAGCCATGATTTCTAGAAAGCCCCTAGAAGTGAGCCAATCAGAATTGTACCTGTACTAGCACCTCTAAATGATGTAACCTTGTGGTTTTTGCCTTCAAAAACTGAGCTTACAGAGAGGTGGGCACTTCCTCCAGCCTCCACTGTGTTGGATCTGTTGGACGAAGTCCCTGCCTAGGCTTGTATATCCTGAATTAAACCTTGCTTTTGCATTCCGGCATGCTCGTTTTTGGTGGTCTCTCTGGGGGTCGTGATCTGGGCAAAACATTCAGATGCTAGGCCACCGGCATTACAGAACATTGGCAAAGTTCTGTCAGGGAAGCAATACTAACAAGGAAATCCTGACAAAGGGCCCAGTGCATTTTTGTTTGTTTGTTTGTTTTTTGTTTTTTCAAGACAGGGTTTCTCTGTGTAGCTTTGCGTCTTTCCTGGAACTCACTCTCTAGCCCAGGCTGGCCTCGAACTCAGAGATCTGCCTCCCAAGTGCTGGGATTAAAGGCGTGTGCCACCACCACCCGGCTGGCCCAGTGCATTTTAAACTGGGGAGAGAAGAACCACCTGGTGCCATATCTGAAATTGACATTCAGCTGCGTGACACTTAAGTTGTGACCAGACAAAGTGAGCTCCTTCCAACCCTCAAAGCATGCAGGAGACACCAGAAAGGCAAAGGTAGAGAAGCAGGCAAATTCAGTAGAATCTGCTTTTAATTTCTTAAAGCAAAGCTTAGACATGCTGTGGTAGTAAGAAGACAATGTCTAAACACCAAAATCACCTGACAAACTAAAAGCATGTCAGACAGAGAAACAAAATCTAGATCGTCACAACACCAAATTCCCCAAATCCAGAATCCTGGTAGGTCTTTCTAGAGAAGGAAAGATGCAGAAGAAAATACTCCTCAATTGAAACAGAGTTGAGTGATTGAAACAGATTCTACATAAAGGTAACATGCAGACTGAGTAGGTTATATTTAGGAATGTATATTTATATACATACATGTATATAACAGCTAATGAGAAAAAGAGGCCATTGATACAGGACGCAGAAATATGAAGCAGGAATTCAGCTGACTACAGCGAAAGCTAATACCTGGAAGAAGCAGTATAGTGGTATTCTATTTGTACTGAAATGTGATTTTATTTGTATGTTAATAAATAAAGTTGCCTAGAGGTCAGAGCTATTAGCAAGCCATAGTGAAAGCCAGGGCGGTGGTGGTCCACGCCTTTAACCCCAGCACTTGGTAAGCAGAACTAGGTAGATCTCTGTGTGTTCAAGGATACAGCCAGCATTGGAGACACACGCCCTTAATCTCAATACCAACTATAGAAGACTTGGAGGTCTGTACAGACGACAGTGACGAGGCAGTCACGTAGTTGGGTTTACAACCAATGAGAAGGCAGAACAGAACTCCTATTTAAAGACGAACACACAGGGAGTACTTCCTTTTCGGAGAGGTCTCTTGGCGGGAGAGGCTAGCTGGCGGAAAGTGGTAAGATTCTTAGCTCTGACCTCTTGGGGCTTTCATTCTTACATTGGCTCTGTGTTTCTTATTTAAATAGGCGGTTGGTTACATCTACAAAGCAGGGCTCTTCCAGAGGAAAAAGCCAAGTCTCAAAGGAGCCTTGGTGATATTAGCTTTTAAATATTTATAAGCCGGTTCCTGCAAATGATTTTCTTGCATGCTATGGTAGCTTTCCCAATTAATTCTTTTTCTAAGAACCTCTAACAGTGTATTTTGATACCTCTCAAACATCCAAAGACAAATGGCACACAGAATAAGCATTCCAGATAACCTGTTAGTCTCCTGAATTAAGGTAAATATCCATAGGGAGACACCACCTAGGCCAGGCAAACGTTAGGTATCTAGTTTTATTTCTTGTACAAATTAAGCTCAGATTCTCCTTTCTTCCTCAGCCCAAATGGCACCCCCAGAATTCCTCTCCAACAATTAGTTAAGAACAAAGGGCTTTTTTCTTACCAGGTGCATTCAAGCAATGATGCATGCAGGTATCCTAGCTACCAAGCAGATTCATCCTGCCCAACCAAAAAGTGGCAGGGCATTATGTATGGTATGTGTGTGGAGATGGGTCATCCAAAGAGGAGAGGAAGAAACAAAGATGGAGATAGGAATGAAGACGAAGATGAAGAGATGGAAAGAGCTTAGATAGAAGTATGAGAGGACAGGAAGAGAAGGGATGGAGAGAAGCTAAGTATGAGAACAGAATTGAAGCTGTATAGATAGAATTTTGTCTTAGAAGAATAAAGTGAAGGGACTAAAGAGTTTCGTGTAAGTAGATTCATTTGATATCCCTCAGATTAGTATCCCCGCCACTTGCAGAATCTTCCCCAGGACTCTGGGAGAAATCTCCTCAGGGCAGGCACCTGAGGGGGTTTCAAGAGGCCATGAATTTGAAAAAGAGCAGAGAGAAAGGAGGAGTGTATGGGAAATCTTGCAGGGAGGAAAAGGAAGGGGAAAATGATTTTATTGTACTATATCAAGGAATAAAAGAAATATACTTTTAAAAAATAGAACTAGAAATTACAGAAGTAGTTCAGTTTGCAGAGACATTGAAGAGCAGTAATATGAGAATGTTCACAAAGATTTTAAGCAAAACATTAAGAGAATGAAGAAAGAATTTCAAAAAGCAAATGTGAACTATACCAAAGAATCACATGTAAATTCTGCAAATAAATTATAACTAAATGAAAAATGCATTTAGGAAGTTAGCAATGATTAGATGCTACAGAAGAGATTGGCAGCTTCTAAGATTGAGCAACTGACACAGTGTAAAGAAAGAAAAAAGTTTAAAAATTAACTGAGCCCCACAATCTGAGCAATAACCATCACTCTAACAAAATCATAATCAGATTTCCAGAAGAAGAAGACAGGGCAGGACATAAAAATGTTTGAAACAATGACTATCCAGAAATTCAAATTTTTAACTTAAGTATAAACACAAATCTAAGACAGTCACACCTCAAACCCATAACAACACAAATGACATCTAAACCACATGATAACCAAGTCACTGGCAATGAATAATAAAGAAATAATTCTTAGTAAAATAGCCAAGAAGAAAAAGGATAACACACACCAGGATCTTTGACTTGGAAGCAGAAACAAATCCAGAAAACAAAATAAAATGCTATCTTAAAGTGCTTAGAATAGTGCTGCTCAATGTACAATAGCTAGGAATTGGAAACAAGACAAATCCTTCACCTGTGAATGGATGACATATACACTAAGAAATGCTATTCAGCTGCTGAAAAAATGTGAACTCATGGTGTTTGCTGGTAACTAGATGGAACTAGAAAATATTATATTGAGTGAGGTAGCCCAGACCCAAAAAGACAAACACCACACATTCTCTCTCCTTTGTGGTTCCTAGCTCCAAATCTTCAGATGTGAGTACATAACCTAGATTGAACACAAAAACCAGGAAAGTAAAAGGTGACTGTGGGCAGCAGGTGAAGCAGAGACAGAAATAACAAAATACAAGTGATATCAAGGAAGAAATGGGAAAAAATTAGTTGGGGGAGTCGATACAGAAAAATGGGGAAGAAAGAGGGACAAATCACATTAAGAGTGTTTGGAAAAACCATAATGAATCATAGTATTTTATATTTACCTAAAATTGTATATACTACATATGTGTCTTAAATGAAGTTATACCACTGGGGCTAGCAATGCTACCCTCAAGAGCTACAGACAATCTACTAGGCATGAGAAAAAAGCCTCCTTTTGAATGGTTGGTCGGAGGAGTCCAAGGACTGTACAAATAACATAGGCTTATGAGCGTGCGTGCGTGCGTGCGTGCGTGCGTGCGTGTGTGTGTGTGTGTGTGTGTGTGTGTGTGTGTGTGTGTTTGAGAGAGAAAGAGAGAGAGAATAATAATTAAAGAAAAAAATTATATGCATTTGAAAAGGAGCAGGAGACAGGGTGGGAAGGGTTTGAAGAGAAGGAAGAGGGAATGATGTAATTAAAAATAATTTAAAAAACATTTACATTTTTAAATTTAAAAGTACTTAGCTTTTTAAAGAACAAAAATGAAGGAAATATTATAAAGTTTATATGTGGGAGTGAAATAAAACAATAAAAGGAACAAAGCATAAAACAGTGCTGGAAATTCACTGCTATACCTTTAAATTTCAAAATGAGTAAATATGTTACTTATGGCAGATGATAATAAGCTGTAAATGCTTAATGTGTGAGAAACAGTCTTGTCCATTAAAGACAGTTAGCCTGCATGGGAAAAGGCCAGTATCCTATAGACCTCCCATCTTGTGACACTTGTGTGTAAGTGCCTGTTTTTCCAACCTCCAGACATTCCTGAGAACTGACTCGCTATCACACTTTTCCTTCTAGTTATGAATAGGCCAAATGAATCATATTTGAAGATGGCGCCCCCACCGTTGATGTAAGACACAGTAACCACCCTGCCTTAGGATAAAAACAAAGTGAACTTCCCACCCCAGTGTGCTTGCTCACCCAGGTTGTTTCAAACTTTGTTGGAAATGTAATTGCTTGGTTTGCTGGCTTTCTTCTTGCTTAATTTTTGGAGTCCATTATATTTTCTAAATGAGGTATAGAGTTCTCAAAAGCAGAGACTTCTCAAACAGATGAGATCCAAGTGTTCGAGAAATACTTTTCAAAATCTGTTCAGCATCTTTGTCAGTCAGATAACTGTAAATTAAACTATGTTGAGATTACACCTCATGCAGTCAGAATAGCTAAGGTCAAAATAACAAATAACCACAAATGCTGGTGTTGATCTGAAAGAAGGGGAACACTTATTCACTGCTTATGGAAATACAAACTGGTATAGCCTCCATAGAAATTAGAGTGCAGATTCCTCAAAAAGCTAAAAATACATGTTCTTTATGATTCAGCTATACCACTCTTGTAACATATAGCCAAAGTACTCCATATCCCAGAGATAACTGCTCATCCAAGTTCATTGCTTCTCTAGTCACAATTGTCAGGAAATGGAAATAGTTCAGATGTCCATTAACTGATAAATGGATATTAAAAATATATTATATTTATACAATGGAATATTATTCAGCTATTAAGAAAAATGAAATTATGAAATTTATAGGTAAATGGATGGAGCTGGAAACAATCATTCTGAGTAAGGTAACCCAGATCAAGAAACATAAATGTCACGTTTTCTCTTGTCTTGATGTTAGTTTGAATTTCTAGATATATGTGTTCCATTTGGAATACTCATCAGGAAATTACTAAGTGTAGTGGGTAGCCATTCCACCTTTGATCTGGAAGTTAAAGACCAAATAAAAATATTAATCTTAAAAAACACAAAGATGAATGTAGTAACTCACCTTAGAAAGAAATCTCAGTGGGATCTTGAAGAACAACAGCAATTTAGATCAATTTAAAATTTCATAAACTCTAGGAAACTGAAATATCTTTAGTGTAACCTCAAGGCAAAATGTATTTTAAAAATTCACTGCTGGAATGTCTAACATATGGCATATAAAGCAGAATAGATCTAGCAGGACCAGGATTTATAAGAAATTTTAGATTGTGTCTTAAGATATTTGCGAGTGCCATCTGTAAACTCTTAAAAGTCATTAAATGATCTTAAATAATAGAGTGTTTGCATTTGAAAAGCACAAACAGTTCTACGGATGTTTTATTTGAACATAGTAAGGTTAGTATTTGCAAGAGCAAATAGGAATGCTGTCACAATATTTCAGGCAAGTAACAAGAAAAGAAGGACCAGGGCAACTCACAACCCTACCACCATTTGTGAGATGAAGTCAGGGAGTGTTGTGGAATATTACTTTAACTATGTAAAGATGTGTTACATTTGTTTATACTGCATTTGTTTGACTATGTAAAGATGTGTTGCATTTGTTTTACCTTGCCTGCCCAAGGCACTTGATGGGTCTAATAAAAAGCTGAATGGCCAATAACTAGATAGTAAAGGGATAGGTGGGGTTGGTGGGCAAGGAGAATAAGTAGGAGGAGGAATCTATGCTCAAGAAAGAAGAGGGAAAAAGAAAGGGAGGTGTCTGGGGCCAGACAGACAGACATGGGAGGAAGCAGGAAAGTATGACATACAGAATGAAAGGAGAGCAAAAAAAGCACTAAGGAAAATGTAAATGAATAGAAACAGGTTAAATTAAGTTATAAGAGCTAGTTGGACAAGCATAAGCTAAAGGTCAAGCTTTCATAATTAATAATAAATCTCCATGTCATGATTTGATGCTGGTGGTCCGAGAAAGCCTGCTACAAGGGTGAGTGCCAGGAATTAAGACACCACAGCCAATAGAGTTCTGAGGTCAAGTTGAGTGTGTGGACTTAGTACTCCACTGCTGATCATGAGCAAGTATCCCCACAAAATCTAACCCCTGGGTAGCTTTCTTTGAATGTGCTGTTCTCATCCTGTAGGCTAATGGCTTCCTACATGAGTGAGGGCAGGGATCAGAGAAAACTCATCCCACCTCTTGTCCTGAAAGTGTAGTTATACAAATGCAGAGCTGTGTACAGTTTAGACAGCACCAATTTCAGGAAATGAGCAATTGCAGGCTACAGATATTATACAAAATAAAATTAAAAGAGAGAAATGTTTTTTTAAGTTCTGAACAGAAAAAAACAATAATAGCTGACACTATGGTACATTTTGTACGAATTCTATATTGTTTGATCTGAGAACAATTGTATGCACAAAGACTGAGAATCTGTAAATTTGTCCCAATTGGTGTGAACCCAAGAGCATGTAAGACATTATCAACTAGTGTGAACCCAAGAACATGTTTGGTTTTTTTTTAATAGTTCAAATTTTTCTTTTATTTTTTATTTTTTTATTTTTTTATTTTTTAATTAATTAATTAATTTTTCTATTATCAGCTTGATACAGTATAAATTCTTATCTTAATAGTGAAATGTTTCTTTGAGGCTTGCTCAATAATTGAGTAAAACCAAAACTTATTATAAGCCATAGTCATCCTAGGGTCCCCCATGCTATATATATATAGCCTCCATGGTTCTGTGCGTTGTAGTCTGATTGTTCTTTACTTTATATCTAGAATCCACCTATGAGTGAGTACATACCATGTTTATCCTTCTGGGTTTGGGTTACCTCACTCAGGATGATTTTTTCTAGTTCCATCCATTTGCCTGCAAATTTCATGCTGTCATTGTTTTTCTGTACTGAGTAGTACTCCATTGTGTATATGTACCACATTTTCTTAATCCATTCTTCAGTTGACGGGTATCTAGGTTGTTTCCAGGTTCTGGCTATTACAAATAGTGCTGCTATGAACATAGTTGAGCATGTATCTTTGTGGTATGAATCAACATTCTTTGGGAATATGCCCAAGATTGGTATGGCTAGGTCTTGAGGTAGTTCTATTCCTAATTTTCTGAGAAATCGCCATACTGATTTCCACAGTGGTTGTACAAGCTTGCATTCCCACTAACAGTGGAGGAGTGTTCCTTTTGCTCCACATCCTCTCCAACATTGACTGTCAGTGTTTTTGATCATAGCCATTCTGACAGGTGTAAGGTAGTATCTCAGAGTCATTTTGATTTGCATTTCTCTGATGATTAAGGATATTGAGCATTTCTTTAAATGTCTTTCAGCCATTTGTGATCCTTGTTTTGTGAATTCTCTGTTTAGCTCTTTAGCTCATTTTTTAATTGGATTGTTCAGTATTTTGATATCTAGTTTCTTGAGTTCTTTATATACTGTGGAGATCAATCTTCTGTCAGATGTGGGGTTGGTGAAGATCTTTTCCCATTCTGTAGGCTGTCTTTTTGTCTTATTGACCGTGTCTTTTGCCCTGGAAAAGCTTCTCAGTTTCAAGAGGTCCCATTTATTAATTGTGCTCAGTGTCTGTGCTGTTAGTGTTATATTTAGGAAGTGGTCTCCAGTGCCAATGTGTTCAAGAGTACTTCCTACTTTCTTTTCTATTAAGTTTAGTGTAACGGGATTTATGTTGAGGTCTTTGATTCACTTGGACTTGAGTTTTGTGCATGGTGATAGATATGGATCTATTTGTAATCTTTTACATATTGACATCCAGTTATGCCAGCGCCATTTGTTGAAGTTACTTTCTTTTTTCCATTGTATAGTTTTGGCTTCTTTGCCAAAAATCAGATGTTCATATGTGCATGTAAGACATTATTAACTAATGTGAACCCAAGGACATGTAAGACATTATTTTAATCAAGAAGATAATTGATAATTGATATCTTCTTAATTAGCATGTAGTACATCCTGGTACAATGGAAGACGTGAAATGAACTCATGAATTTTGTTTTCTTTTTGACCAACCCCTAAAGACATAGATTAGTATCTAGAAATAGCATCCCCTGTTTGAGTAGCCCAGGGTGCTATTTAATACCAGTGTTTAACTCTTGAATTTTTTCCAAAAGGTTAATTCCCATGCTACTCTCCATTTTTCCTTTTGTTGTCTCATAAAATATTTTATATAGCAATATACATATTTACATACTTTTTGAACTTATGCCATAGTAAAAATTCCAATGTCATATTTATTACATTGCTGTTGTGATACATACACTTGGATCAAGACTGGTTAGTGCTTTATCTCATGTATAAACATAGCTTTTATTGTTGGATCTATAAACCTAATTGCTAATTAAAATTATACCTGGACCTACTGACCATCACAAAAGGCCCTATTGCTGTGATTGGAGCCAGGAAATCATTTTATTTGAAAGCATGATGATCATATATGACTATGAGTTAAATTTGTATCTCAGATTCATAATTTAGTATTACTTACTTTACATCAAGAATTATCTAGTAAACAAAGTAGTAAGATTAATTCATATAGGCTTCCTAGTCTATATTTCTTTAACATTAGCCTCTTGATGCAAATAAGAGTTTGTAGAAATTCACCTAACTAGTATTTACAAAATATGGACACAATAGATACTAGACATACTGGTACCATTTGGATGTTTACCCAGAAATATAAATATTCCTTCCCCCAGGCCTTCCTTTCCTCTTGCAATCAATCACCTTTTTATATAGAACACTTTTTCAAGTTAGACATTTAATCTTTCAGTAATGATCTTGGGCTAGTATGACTAATTTATAATTGCATTATTATTTTAAAGAACAAACCAACACAGACATTTGCTTTAAAGAGAGAGAGAAAATATGACTATGACAAAATATATTTAGCATTCTGGAAAAGTTCTACTATATACTCCCAATAATATACAAAAACAAAATCAATTTCAAAGCAGGCCATCAGAAGAAACATGTGTTTATGTATTGACTGATTTGACCACTGAAGCTAAATCAACAGCATAAAATTAGCATGTGTATAGAGACTGCACAGAATATTGTTTTGTATTATGATATAAAAAGTGTCTTCATTAATTTTTCAGAATTATTTTGTGCTGAGAATGCAATTCTGTGTACTTGTACAAGCGTGTTCCCAAAGTCATAAACAAAATAGAAAAGCAATTAGCAGAAAATTAGAAATAGGCATTTATACTTCACTGTAAATTTTCACTCTGTTTAATGTCAGTGTAGTTTTGCCTTGTGGCAAAATAATACACAATTAAACTTTACTGCTGTATAAATGTTAGCAAAATGGACTGTCCTAGTCAATCACTGTTTGGAGAAAAAGTAATCAAATCCAATTCCTCTCTCTAATGAACTTCATGCACTAATAGTTCAGGTTCTCAGCCGGCAGAAAATTTAGAGAAGTCCACAGATAACTAGTCATGTCAGTTTGCTCTGGAAACCCACAGAGCATGTGTAAACATTAGCTGAGGAAGAAACTGCAGTACATCACAAGATGCTGGTATGTCAGTAACAACAGACCAAAAGATGTACTCCAGGAGTTTGAAAGACTCGTGCAAGAACATTGACACAAACCAGGTTTGATCGTCTGTGTAGGCCCCTCACATGGCTAAATGGAAGTGGGTTTAAAGGGAAGATTTATATTCTAAGCTTAGCATGCTGCTTGCTAAATATGCAGCCTTAAGTCAGCATTTGGCATCTTTTGTTCCTCAATTTTCTTACCTTGGAAATGGAAGTAACAGTACAAATGATAAGTTTTCAATAAATTTAAAGAAATAATTGTGCACATATAAATAAATAGACACAATAAAACAATTACAAACATATTCCATAATAAGTAAAATTCATGTTTGATTATTTGTGCCATTCAAGATCAGTGAATTAATGTTAAAATGTTATGTCCCTTGGCCTTCCTTCCATTCACCTTTCAGGATTTATTTCACAGTGTTTCTTTCCTACTGCAGATTCTAGACATTTATCTAGCTTTCTCTTTCTCCCATGAAAGGTTTTCATCTTTGAATCGGCCAGTGACCTCTCCTCCCCGGTTAGACTCTCTCTTCTCTACCGTCCTGCGCTCCCTCAACACCATACCTGCTGTTATCCCTTTAGACTTCACCACTAGGGATGCGGGTAAGTGAGAAGAGCCCTAGATTTATTCAAGTTTTTAAAATTCTGCTTAACTGTTATGAAATGAGCTGAAGGGAAAAAACAGAAGATAAAGTGGGAGAAATTCAAATTATAAGGTCCTCAAAATCCATTAAATATCCTTTAAAGGTCATGGCTTCTTAGAAACCAAGAGAACAACCAGACCCTCTATTGATCTTGTTACTTAATATTTTCATACAATCTTTATATGTCACAGCTGGGGTTTTTCTTGATGTAGATATCCTCACAAAAATTAACTTATTTTACAATTCTACATCATTCTTTCATGGAAATCATACTTCTTCTTAGCACACTTCAGTTTCCTCCCACCTGGGTATAGGATGCTTGGTTATATAGACTGAGGACAGTTTCCCTGTCTGGTTATGAAGTTTTTCTTTAACAGTGGGGATTAGCTGAACATGGTGGTGCACATCTATATTCACAACTGCTAAGAAGCAGAGGCAGAAGGATAGCTGTAGCCAGAAGGTTTCTCCAGTCCCTCCCAGCCCAGTAGTCCTGCAGCCACTTATAAAATGATTATTTAGAGGCTTAATATTATTTACAAACTGTATGGCCTATCGCATGCTTCTTGTTAGCTAGCTCTTTTATCTTAAATTAACCAATTTATATAAATCTGTATGTTGCCACGTGGCCACAGGTTACCGGTCTGCTGGCATCTTGTTGCTCCTTTGGCAGCGGGCAGGCTGATGTCTCTCTCTCTATTCTCCTTTCTTCTCTCTGTATATCTGCTTCCATTTCCCACCTGCCTCTAAGCCACCTTGCCATAGGCCAATGCAGCTTTATTTATCAACCAAACAGCAACACATATCCATAGCATATAGAAAGACATCCCACAGCACTTCCCCTTTTCTGTCTAATAAAAAAAGAAGGTTTTAACTTTAACATAGTAAAATTACATATAATAGAATAGTTATCAAGCAGGAGTTACAGTTATAATATCTAGTCTATTTGTATTTAGTGAAATTAAAGAATATATTGTATCATTTATCTTATTTTTGTGAGTCTAAAGTTTCATATCTAACTTTTTTATCATCACTAAGGAAGACTATAATTATAACTATCTAGTCTTCAACTCCATCAAACACCCCAGAAGGATATAATATTAGCTAAGTAACATGAAATGAATTGTAAGCAACTTCCAAAATTCTATAAATGACAGAGACAGCTGGCTACCTGGACAGTCACCCAAAATTCCTCTGCAATGTTGGGGCATCCATCTTCAGCTGATAGGCCTAGAGTTTTTTAATAGCCTCTCCCTGTGTCTTGTAGAATATCTGACAGTCTTCTCTGTGAAACAGGAATCTGAAGGACCATCTCACCTTGTTTTGGCACAATTTAGTGGCCATTTTTCCATGGGTCCTGCATGTCCAGTCAATACAACATTTTGTCAAGCAGTCCAGGCAAGAACAGTTTCTTGCCCAAATGGCTAACTTTTGCCATAAGGAAACCAAGCTCCATATGGAGTTTCTTTGATGCCTATCATCTTCTTTGAAGTAAATATGTGCTGCCAGGAGCAGACGTGTCTCACTGTCCAGAAAGTCTAAGGTTTTAAAACATTTTAAATGCCATATTCTGTATGTTTTTGAAGTATGAGGGCTCTCCAGGTATCTGAACAGACAAACTTTGTTTCTAGTTACTTGTTTTAAGTTCAACCCTGAAAACATATTCAAGGGACTGAGCATATGAAAACATATACAATTATCCTTGTGATTAATTACATCAGTACTTAGCATGACTACAATTACAGAACTTGATTATTTATAAGATGACTATTTACTTACGTTCTCTTACAGTATACAATAAGCAGCCTTAAAAACAATGATTTCAAATTGAAGCTCTTCTAGTATCAAACACAGGTTCAGTAAAGAAATGAAAATAAAATATCAATATAAAACATGTATATGAATCAGTTTATCCAAATAGCTTAAGCTTAACAAATTTAGCAAAGACAACGAGGCTAGGCATACATTCTTAAGCCTCACTGGTTCTCAACTTTGTCAACACTATTTCACAACTGCAGTTTTGCCATTGTTATGAATCTCAGGGCAAACATCTGACATACAGGTGGTCCTAGGCTACCTTTGTAAAAAGGTTTTTTTCAACCTCCAAAGGGTCAAGACTCATGGAGTGAGAAGCTGTTCCAAGCCTTCTGCCTAGGTCATTGTCTTGCTGCATCACAAGAAATGAACATCCCAGTTTCTGGTTAATATTTGGTGCTTATGGCTGTGACTCTAATTTTTAGCCTTTATTTTAAGTCCAAATATTAACAATATAGAGCATTTTATAAACTTAAAATGTTCCATAGTCTTATAAATTAAAGTATTTTAAAAACTATTTTTAAAAAGGTTAAGGTCTCTCAAATGTCTTTCTGCAATATCAACACTAAAGTACCTTCTTTTACTTTAAGAGGGAGAAAACACAGCATAACACAATCTGTATAAAGTAAAACCAAGCTCCAGAGTGCAAACAATTATTCCAAAATGCAATATCTGAGATTCATTTACAGTCCTTTTGGTTCTTTTTCTTAGAGGCTTGGATCATTTCTTTGGCCCTAGCCTTGGCAGCATATACATAGCCTGCCTTCTAGATCTCAGCCTGCTCCATTTCATTGTGGCTGGTGCTTCTGGTGACTATCACCTGGGTGACTCTTAAATTACAAAGTTTAGCTGCCATAGCAAGGCACATTCTTGTGTATAAAATCTTGTGCAGCTTTAATATTTATCAAATACCTTATTTATTAAACACACATAGCCATCCATTTAAATTCTCTAGAAGCTTGCTGTTGAATACTTGGCAAAGACCTAAGTACTTAAGTGTAAATCTCTAAGTTAGCTTTTGTTAACCTGAATAGAGCTTTATAACCTTTAGTAAAAGATGGCTGCCAGCCATGTGGCTGCCTATGAGGTCACCAGCCAAGATGGAGGATAGCCACGTGTTTGCTGTTTAAAATATGTTTTTCTAAACAATAATTACTTGCCACACATACACACAGTTGAATCCAAGTTACATATACATACATACATATAGTTAAAGCTTATTTATATTTACACATAGAGTTAAATCTAAGTTGTATACTTATCCATACACACACACATACATACATACATACATACATACATATATATCTCCATTTTTAACATAAACAGTTTGCAATGAAAAATTATCAGCTATTTTTAAAATGAAAACCAACCATAACTAACTTTTAAATTCAGTATTTGCAGTATAAGAAACCACAACAAACATAGTTCACATCCCCTCTGACCTTCTACCACCTTCTATGTACTTTTAGTCCATTCCTTTGATCCCTCAGACATTTACTTCAGACAAAGTCTGCTTTCCCTTCTCTTTTTTTCTTATTTTTTTAAACACAGAAACTCTTATCAAAGTCTTTTTTGTGATTCATCTCAGTAGTCTAGAATATATTGTAAAGTCACAATATTTTAAACACGAACAGAAATACATGCATATACGGTAATAAGAATAACCTGTGCTATACAGTGACTTCCAGGCCAGCATGAGCTATGCAATACATAGTGAAACCCTGTCCCTCAAAGAAGACAAATCAGTAGAGATTGAAGATAAGTGGTCTGGGCAGTGGTGGTACATACCTTTAATCCCATCCACCATTCAGGAGACAGAAGCATGTGGATTTCTGAGTTCGAGGTCAGCCTGATCTACAGAGGGAGTTCCAGTATAGCTAGGGCTACACAGAGAAATTCTGTTTCAACACCCCCCAAAAATAGTAATAATGAAGCAAGTGAATAGCAAAATAGTATAACTTCTTAAAGGTCTCAACATTTATTCTTAAGAAAATATTCTATCCATAAAAGAGAATCTATGAAATAATGAATTAGTTTCTGAGCTCTAAGAGGCCAGATACCTAATACCTGAACACAAAGCCAAAACTCACCTGAGTTAGAGTTTGCTAGCTGTACTTTGGAGACTATATTTCTGAGAAGTGAGACCATGAGCCCTCATGCTATCTATTGGCAGGACTTGTCAGCCTATGCTGAGGTGTTGCTCCCAGTCTACAGGAATTTATTTCTTTTGTTTGGTGCACATAATAATAGATGCATGCTACTACTATGGTTTTTAAAAATACATCTCTAAGAGGATTCAAAATAGACTATACCAAATGCTATAAAATTACCTCAAAGCATAATAATGTTTTTATGTCCAAACAGCAACTCTTAGGTATATTTATAAAGAATTAAGCAAATAGTAACTGAAGCATCCTGGAAGTCTGCTGTTTTTTCCTTTAAAAGCATGTTAGTATGAGATGGGTGCTATAAGTCACACTGCATGAGAATGGTTACCCACCAGGAATACTTTATCTATGCAAAAGAAGGTTCTCTGCCAAATACTAAGGTGGCCAACACCAAGTCTGGCCCAAATCTAGGGTGTTCTGAGAAGAAAAATCTTACAATCACTATAGCCCAGAACTCCTGTCAGTTGAAACTCTTTAGAGAAAAATAATCTCCGTTGGTAGGATAGAAATTGCCTTCCATGGTGATTAGTGTCTCCTGACTCCAGGAGAATTTAGAATCAGCTCAGAAATGTTTAGCATAATCTAAGATAAATAGTATTTTGTGATTGTGTTGTGGAGAGTCAACCTTTCCAGCAAGAACCCTATTCATTATTCCTCTGCTCTGGGAAGCGATCTCTAGGCCCTTAGAAATTCCAGCCTGATAGGAATGTCTGCTTCAGGCCTTTGACAGTGGCTCTGATCCACGCTGCATCCATTTTCTCCAGGAAGAAGAACCAAAGTAAAGACATCCATCTGGCGTCTATGAGGGGCTGAAAATAAACTGAGCCACGCAGAGAGTATGTGGCTGAACCTCCATAAAGCCCAGGCACAAAGGGCTCAGTGAGCATCCCTTTCTTGGATCACTGTCTCACAACATTATCAGAAGCATGAGGATATGCATGACTCCAGGAGAGCACACCCAGAAACTGCATGATGCGACGACTCTCGGACTTGCAAATGTCACTTCTCACAAACGAGTTTAATCTCTAGTAGAGAATAGGCATCTGGTTTGGTAAGGTTACTTCTTCACTACACAACTCCAAAATGCTATTTATCTTAGATTATGTCAAACATTTCTAAACTGGTTTCATGTTCTCATGGGATTGAAAGATACTAACCATCTTCAAGGGAATCACCATTCTGGCAAATGTTCATTTCTCCCAGATGCTGTTGGTGATGACAGCAGCTTTTACTAATTTCTGTGAGTTCTTTCAGGAAATTATTAAACCTATAAGTGGCCATGGAAAATCCAAAGTTTGGTCAGTTTATCTAAATTGAGAATAATCCTGGAGAACACAAATTGACCCCAAGCTTGTAGCTGGAACTTCAGAGCTGCTATTTCTAGCTGCCAGCATTGTCTAGCTCCAAGTGGCTTTTGAAAAAGAATTTCTGCAAAATGGGTAGATTATATACTTGTAACATGTGGCTTATTCAATTAGCAGTCCTGTAACTCTAACCAAAAATAAGCAATTGAATTGCCTTTTGACTTGAACTAATAATACTAAGCTTATTACTTTTATTTTTGTCACATTATAACATACAGCCATTTAGATACCAGAAAGGTTTTTTTTAAAGCCATATTCAGTTATCCAGGATGGAAAAGTTAGAGAATAAAAGATAGAGTTTAGGGATTTGGACATAAAACAATAGAAAATGCACCAAGGAATGAAATCATGGCTTTTCAATTGAATTAATAGTCATCAATAAGTCAGGGAAAGGATGACTGGACTGACTGCAGGAAGCCGCTGTGTAAGATGCCAATACATCTAGATAATTAGGAAACAGAGTAAAGAGAAGAATGGTGGCTGCAATGGCATCGGAGGAGAGTGGGGAGATACAACAGCAACCAGTGTTAAATTAAACATACCAAGTTCTTGTTAAGATATGGGTTCACTTGCTGATAGTATGGAATTACTCCTAGTTTACAGTGAAGGAAGGCAACTGTCAGGGAAAAGACAGCATCCGAATTGTACCTAGCTCTTTTCATTCTAACCTCAAACTTGATACACAATCCTTGAACTGTTTTTTAACTCCAACTCTTTAAAAATTGACTCCTCCGTAAGTCTATCTGAGAATTTCTGATTAGCTGGAATATGCATTGAAGATGCTTACCACTCACTCAAACTTCATCTTTCCAGCTCGGAAAGTAGTAGGAGGCAGCAACATTTTCAAGTCTGTGCATGCTCAGATTTCATCGGTCTTCCTTTTGTCTCTGATAGTTTCAGCATTCTGGTCAATGTCAGAAGTCAATAACCATCAGAAGTTGAATAATTGTGTTCATTAAACCACCGAATCATTTTAGACATATTTTCAGCCAAGTAATTGTATCAATGTGTTTATCTGTAAGATCATGAAGTTCAGATTCTTTCTGGAGCTTTCCTGATCCAAAAAGATGTTTCTTTTTATCATGAAACCTTGAAGTATGAGAACTGGGTCTATTGTAGTATGATTAACCACTGGGAAAAATTGGACACTAGTCCACCTGACAAGCTCTTTGAGTACACATAGACCGTAAAGCATTTTACTGTGAAGGATACTCATCTTGACTGTGCTTATAGGTTTGACTATCTGTATGTTTCCTTTCTCTTTCAAAAGTCAAGTAGAAATATGAATAAATAAATGTATGTCAAAAAAAACAGGAGAGAATATACTTACAGGTAATATTCCTGTAAGTAATTGAGAAAACATGGAGAAATGGGGAAGTTAGTATTTAAAAATATTCATTTGTATACACACATACACAGAGACACACACACACACACACACACAAACAAACACACACACAGCCACACACACACACCTGGGAGTCCCAGAGACAGAGGCCATATCAGGCAGAGTGTATTATTGCAGAGATAGAAGCCATCTATGTCAGAGTTCATCAAAGAACAGGAAATTTCCAAAGACAAATTCTCAAGATAAGTTGAGTGTAACATGGCAGAAATGCCAACTGAAAGAAAACAAAAACAAAAAACACTCATTCTACCCAAAGTTCTCGTCCAGTTTCTTTCTATCATTCTAGTTGTGACGATATAGTTTAACTGTCTTCTCGCTGTGACCTCTGTACAGCTGGGATTCTATAGGAATCTAATATATTTTCCTTTATTTCTATTTAGGTAATTGTGCTCATTGAATATGTATTTTTTCAAGCCACAAGGCACACAAAGTGTTCCTGAGTTTGTATAACCCCTTATTTAATTATATCTCTCTACCTATAATTCCTTTTACAACATATTCTCTTATATTATTGAATTTAACAAGTTACCTTAGATCCATGCTGTCATTCTAAGCTATTCTGTAAGGTTTCTATAGTTACTTATTCTACCATTATTACTATTTTCTACTTATATTCATATAAAATGGGTTCACATTTACCTTCTCAATAATGTTTTCTAATCTTTGGTATTTCCCATTACCATGGAGGCTAAATTTTTAAATATACTTTTAATCACATATTCTTTATCTCATAGGACTTATACAAAGTGAAATACTGGTTTTCCAAAGAATAAGAACAGAGGAAATCTTTGAAGTTTCTAAGATTAGTACCTGTAAATCTCTCTATGGCTCATTGGGCATACACCAGGTCTTGGAATGCTTTCCATCTCACTCATCATGTTGTTGTACCATATGAAAAAAGACATTTGGCTGGGCGGTGATGGTACACATCTTTAATCCCAGCACTTGGGAAGCAGAGGCAGGCGAATCTCTGTGAGTTCAAAGTCAGCCTGGTCTACAGAGCGAGATCCAGGACAGGCACCAAAACTACACAGAGAAACCCTGTCTCTAAAAAACAAAAACAAAAACAAACAAAGAAAAAAGACATTTGAAGGATTTCACAGAATTATAAGAAAAATCACCTATATGGACCCACTCTAAATACTTATCTTACATTTGCTTGTTTATTTATTTATGTGTGAGTATACACGTTGGCAGGCACATGCCATGACACACCTGTGGAAGATCAACATTAACTTTGCAGTGATCAGTTCTCTCCTTCCCACATGTGAGTTCTGAGAACTGAATTTAGGTTATAAGTCTTGGTAGTAAACTACTTTACTGGATGAGTCATCTGGCCAACCCAACACGTTAAAAAGTAAATCAACAATGTGTACAAGGCTTAATCTCCAAGTTTTCAAAATGACAGTTGAAAAAGTTAATTTCTCTGAGGTCAAATATCTTCAACGATTTAAATTTTCCAGATGAACCTCTGCAGTTCCTCTATCCTGATCAAAGTGTGAAACCTAATTTATTTGTCTTGGCTAATTAAATTTCACCTGCAACAACAAATGTCACCAGTGCTTGTCTCTAAATGAGAAATGTTAATTATAAGAGAATATTCAGTGTTACCATGCATGGGAAGTCGATTGCTGTGGCTGTGTTTTTGAAGACTTGGGCCAAAGTCACTTTGAACTGACAAGTTATAATTATTCTGCCAGAATACCAATGCATGACTTCCCAGACCCAGAGAAGTTACCTAGCTTTTCTACCGCTAGCTGAACATCTGTTATATAAGCTATAAGTCTCATGCCACACATCGTCATGCAATCTTATAAGATAAAACGACATTAGAATACGTACATGCCAATAGTGTGTAAAAGAATTACAAACAGGAACAAATAAGTTTAAGTTGACAATAGCACTAAGAGGAATAAAAAACAAAACACATAACAAATACAGAAAATTCATAAAGGCATTGTCTTAGTTAGGGCTTCTATTGCTGTGACGAGATACCATGACCATGGCAACTCTTATAAAGGAAAACATTTAATGAGAGCTGGTTTACACTTTCAGTGGTTTTACTCCATTATTGTCATGGCATGAAGGATGGAAGCATGCAGGCAGACATGGTGCTGGAGAAGGAGCTGAGAGTTCTTACATCTTGATACATAAGCAACAGGATGTGAACTGTCACACTGAGCATGGCTTGAGCATATATGAGACCTCAAAGCCCACCTCCGCAGTGACACATTTCCTTAAACAAGGCCACACCTACTCCAATAAGGCTATACCTCCTAATAATGCCCTTTCTATGGGTCAAGCATTCAGACACATGAGTCTTTGGGGGGCCTACCTATTCAAAACACCACAGGTATATACATGACATATGTATTTAATTCTAAGTGTTTTTGTTAGAGTGATGGATTATAAGACATAAATAACTTAGATAGGAGGAATATTTTGGCTCATGGCTTCAGAGTCTTATGCCCTGATCCTTGGCACCAACAATTCTAGATCCACTGCGAGGGAGATTTCCTGGTAGTAGGGGAATGAAGCAGAGACTGTTCACCTCCTGTCAGAGGGAAGAAACTGAGAACCATTTATAACCTTCAAAGCTGTGTCTCAGATGACCTGATTCCTCTAGCTAGGACCCCACATCCTAATATTTCCAGAGGCTCCCCAGATAACACCATAAGTTAAGGACAAATTTTTTATTTGTGTGCCTGTGGGGGCATTTCCTATTCAATTCATAATGCTACAAATTCTGAATGAAGTAGAATGAAAATGAAACATCCATGGGTTTTGAATAGACAATCTTGCTTCCTATTCAAGAGCTGTCTTACCCTATAAGATGATATAAATCAAGAGTAAGTTCTAGGTAATTGAAGTTAGTCATAGTTTGTCAAGTGAACATTTAAAAATTTATATGCTGATGTCTAATCCCATATGTACTGGTATTTGAGGATGAGACCTTGGGAGATGTTATGTCATCAGAGTAGTTATGAAGAAATATTTCTTCCTCATGAATACAACTAAAGACCTTTAAGAAGAGATGCAAGAATTGTCCCTCTGTGTCTCTGTACTCTGCTAGGAAAGGATTCAAGGACAAAATGGTCATCTCTAAGCCAGGTCACATGTTGTCACCAGAAATGAGCTCTGTCAGTGTCTTGATTCTGGACTTCCAGGCTCTCAGCCTGTGGCATTGACTAAAGCATTCTGAAGTGTTTGAACCACACAGTTCAAATTCCATCCCCTATGCAGCAGTTACTAAACGAGAAGTTACTCTAGATAGTGTTCTGGCATTTTCTATAGTAAAAAATTACTCTAGATGGGCACTGGATGATATCCTGGCAGTTATCATAGTAAATGTTACTCTAGATGGGCATTGGATGCCATCTTGACAGTTACTACAGTAAAAATTACTCTAGATGGGCATTGGATGCTGTCCTCCTGTCCAAAGTAATTGCAAGTGGTTTCTGGGCCTCTCTTAAAGATGTTTCTTTAAAATTAACAAAAACATACTAACAAAGATTGGCATATGTTATTCTTTCTTAAGTCACCAGAGGAGGATTTTGTGTGCAGCTCAACTTATATGCATAGTCCATGATGTATATTTTTTTAACTCTGTGATGGTGCAAAAGAGAACTTAGTGTTTGGCTGTCACACAGCTATGACTGAGGTTAGCCTAAGAATGAACTTGATGCTAGAGTTTCAGAACTGAAACACTGGGAAATGTATGCTAAGAATGCACAGAGTTCATCATGCTCTAACCCAAACTCTCTCCTGACACCGTGTTAACTGACATTACTGGAAATGGTGTAACAATCAAGAGAGAGAGAGAGAGAGAGAGAGAGAGAGAGAGAGAGAGAGAGAGAGAGAGAGAGAGAGAGAGAGAAATGTCGGTTCTTTAAGTAAAACAAAATTTCTCTAATAATTAGTAGCAAATTTTCTTGCAAAAGTTTTTAGGTGGATATTCAGATTGAAAGTGATGAATATTGAGATGGACAAATTCTCAAACAACATTTTTGTGGAAATATATATTTTGTAATAATTGTATGAGATACAGCACCAAATAACTCAGTGAGCTCAAACCATCAATGATATGCAATCTAAGCAAATAGGTACAGCTTCCTGCTAGACTAACTTTATTTCCATGTAAATTCTAACCAATACTGAGGAGTTTCTCCAGAGGATATACCAAAGGTTAAAATATTCATGAATGGCAGATAAGCTGCCAAGCAAGGAGAAAGAAGATAGATGGGGAAAGAAGAAAAGTAGAAAGAGAACACAGAAGCTTAGGGAATGTTGAGATAGCCATGTCAAATTACCAACTTCCCAAAGGTTCTTGGTATGCTGACACATAATAGAAAAAATTTAAAAAGCAGGTAGCACAGAATTTTCTACACTCATCTGACTTGCACAACTTTATACTGGCGGGGGTTGTGGAAAAAAATTATATTCTTATTATATCAAAACCAAGTGAAAGAAAATCACACAAATTCTTCTCTGTAGCGCTCACATGACAAAGCTTAGAATGACTAGTACAATGTGTATCTTTAAACTCACCACAGTACCAATGTACTCCACTCTGCTTTAACAGATGTACAGCTAGGAGTATCCTTTCCAGATCTGCCCTTAAGTGCTGCCCATAATTCTATTTACATAGAGAATGCTATATGGTGAAAAGGCAGGAGACTGTGGAAAAGCTACTGTAAGTAAACATTCCATCCACTCATGCCCATGGACCCAGACGACTGGTAGAAAAATCTAATCAATGTTTATTACCATTGCTCTACCAAAAGCCATCACTCCAGCAATAAACATTTGCTTAGATTTGGTCGAGGTAGCTTGGGGTTTACTAATGCTCATCTGTAGTTAAGAGCCTGCAAGGCTCCTTCTTCATTCCCTGTATTAGATTCTGGTGGGAACTCTTAAGATTGATGTTCCAAACTGGAAAACAGATGCCAAGGAAACATCTTCACAAGCTGTTATCAAGTCATTAAATGTGGAAAATCTCAGTCATATGCCGTAGATGAGGGGAAAATGATAAACTTGTGTATCAATAATCCAGATGATTCTAAAAAGGAGTAAAAGCTGCAAATAGTTAAGCAGATGCATTATAGAGTGTTTTCTTGAATCTCTGTATTCTCGTGAGCCCCATACCTGACTAATGTGAGTTGAATATTAGCTCATGTATGATTAAATTGAATCTAATTAGAAAGTAGCTACTACTAAGCTTTTATAAACAGTATTTTCTCTAAAATCTTTAACCATTTGTGTAGCTTTTCTTAAACTGTCTTCTCTTTTAAATTCATCTAGGAAAATATTAATCTCTTTTTTTCTCTGCAGTCTCCTAGTGACACCAGGACTGTTCTAGGCATAAGCATCATTGAAGCATATGTAAGTACCAGTGCCATGCCAGATGCTGGTCGAGTAAACCCTGATATTTGACTTCAAGAAGCTCTAACCCTTGGACCTTTAGCCTTTCTGTGTCAGGTTGACAGGTGCTTGATTTTTGTGACTGTGAGTACAGAAAGTGGAATACTCATATCAATAATTATTATTCAATAGAAATTACAAAAAAGACATTTATTCTTTTTTCATTTTCTTCTTAATATTTTGTTTTGTGTTTTGCCTGTGTGGATAGACATACATATACACCACATGCCTGATGCCCATTGAGGTCAGAAGAGGGCAGTGAATTCTCTAGAACTTAAGTTATAGAGTGTTGTAAGCCTCCATATAGGTTCTGGAAATCAAACCCAGGTCCTCTGCAAGAAAACGAAGTGCTTTTAACCTCAGAGCCACCTCCCCAGCCCCAAGACAGACCTCGTTAAATCTTTGAGGGTCTTTGATTTTTGAGTAAAGGGAGCTGTACCCTGAGATAACTCTAACACGAATGGCAGACTTAATCATTTATACAAAGAAACTGTTCAATGTAATAATTCTGAGGCTCTGTCATGTGTATTCATTATTATTAATTAAAATGACATTAAACTGGCAAACAGATATGGAATGTAGACTGATTTTAGACAGTATGGCCTGGGGTATGGGATAAAAGACAGTGAGAGGTGATAAAGGAAGGAGTAGTGTCTGAGATCTAAGGAAATGTACAAAACACTGGAAGGAAATATCACATAGCAGCTTATTGTGATTGAAGGTCAAATAAGAACTATGAACACAGTAGTATTGAAGCAGAATGGGAGCCAGGAAGAGGGAATTAAGAAGGTTGTACAGATGACCTTCAACTCACAAGGAGGTTACATCCTGCTCACTCCTTGTGATTGTTTAAGATACCTAAAATAAAAAGCACCAGAGCTGAGCAGAGCCTCCTTAAAAGCTGCTCAGAACATTTCATTAGCTTACAAGTGGACAAAGGCACCTAACACAAAGCCTATTTTATTATAAAATATTGACTATCAAAAGTGAATTAGGAGCACCATTCTGACGTACAGGCTTCTACATCATTGTAATTCTAAAATGTACGAGGCATGGACCATGCAAATAACATAAGCAGCATTTTCTCTAAGTATTGAGAAAAATAGCATCGTTCTACTACAGGTTAAATAAGAGAATGGTCCTATCTTCCCGCTTTAAATTTTAGTCTGACACTCTTCTAAAGCCTGGCCTTGCCATCACTCTTGGCAGACAGCATCCTTACACCACTGACTGGGTCGTGGATTTATGGCCCTTAGTACTTGGAAGGTTATCGGGAAATGAGCTGCTTTCAATACCAATCTTTCTAGCCTATAATGGGATTTTGGGGAAATCTACTTGTCATGAAGGTTATTTGACTCTAAATTTATGTCCATTTATAGATGCTTAGATTACAAACTCATTCTACATGGGTTAGTAAATGCAATTCATATATCAAATGTTATAGCTGAAGAAGTATGTAAACCATCATATAGCCCAAATGTCTTGAATTAGAAAAGAGAATCAGAAAAAGCAGCAGAATTACTGAAGGTCACACTGGGGTTATTGTAGCACTGGTGACAGAAAACCGGGACTGCATTTGAGGAAGCTGTTCCCTTTCCATCACTCCTGTTATCCTGGGTCTGCCTGGATTTGCTACTGGGGGAAGAATTCTGAATCACTGAACCACCTGTCTCCGTGGGAGGAGCTTTGTTTGGGTGTCTAACTGGCCCTCTATTTGTAGGAATTCTCCTTAATGTATAAAGAAAGGGCTCGCATCTTTCCCTGGAAACTTTCCACATAAATCCAAATAATGGTATCCCATAGCACTCTTGTTGGCTTTTTTTCAACTATTTTCCTGTCAAAAGGAATATGTTTTATGCACAAATTAGCATCTGTCTTGTTCATGCTGAATCTGTGTAATCAGTATACTAATGGGAGAAATGACTCATAATTTTTGCCTTATGTTTTTTTCAATTTGATAAATTAAAAAGCAAAGCCAAATTGCAGTAATGGAGATGCAGCTGAGAAGGATGTTTGATTGCTGTAGCCTCTCAGTCTTTATGAAAGAAAAGCCACATCTGCTTCATCTGTAAGCTTTTTGAGGAATGATGATACTCAAGGGGGAAAAACGCCCATCCAGGAATTCATAGGATTTTATGAACCAAACCAAACCAAACAGAAAAACCAATCAGCATATCCTTTGAGAAGAACGCTAGTTTCTCCAGTCTATGTTGCATTTATGGATAGCCTAGATGATACTAATTTCAAGCTATTTAGTCCATTTTCTGGTTAATATTGATATTTAATGTTGATATTTATCCTTAAATATTTATCCTTAAATATCAACATTCCGAAAAGTCTTCTACAAAGAAGTTTCAGTATTATATCATCTGATTTCGATGTTTGGGGCATATAATTATTTTTGTTATTTAATTTTGGGAAGTGATAAAAAATATTTATGGCATGACATGCTAACGTGCATTATTTATATGGTAAAAGTTTGCTGGCAGATGACTTAGCCTATGGTTAGTATTTCAGTCATTTATATAAAAATTATATTATCACTTTTATTGCTAGGCATGTGTCCCAAGTCCAGAGACATCATACTCTGCCAGGAAGTATAGAGACCAGAAAGATACATGATATCTACAGAAATAGTTGAAAACATGAAATCTAAGTCAGAACACTAACAAGTTCCCCTATAAATTATATGAACATTTCTAATTAATTATTATACAATGATCTAATATACCACACTAGATTTCAAGTTCTACATGCTAAGTCTACGACATGTTCTTGAATGAACAAACTGTGTAAAGCAGTTGTGAAACATAATTTACTTCAACCTTAGACTACATACCTGAGAGTAATGTAGTATCCAGAACAAAGGGGGTTTGAGTTCTACTCTGCTCAAAACACATAAGGAAAGGGAATGTTTGATATAGAACAACAGCCAAAACAAAACAAAAAAGTAATTAAGGGACAAAAACAGGAATGCTGTGATTGTCAGTTTCATAAATGATGGGTGGCCACTAGAGGAATTGGTGTGGCCATTCTTCAGGAAGATGAGAATAGAATTACCTTAAGATCCAGCTGTATCACTCTTGGGCATACATCCAATATTCTGCTACAGAGACAATTGCTCAACAATGTTCACTGTTGCTTTATTAATAATAGTCAAAAATTGAAAAAATAGCAATATGTAAATAGATAAATAATGTGTGGTACATTTACACATGGAATATTACTCAGCTGTTTAAAAAAAGAACTCATGAAATGATCAGGGAAATTTATGGAGCTAGAAAAAGTCATCCTGAGTGAGATAACCCAGACACAAAAAGACAAATATGGTATATATTCACTAATATGTGGGTGTTAGCTGTTAAGCCTTCAATAAGCAGACTACAATCTGTATAACCATAGAGGTTAGGTATAGAGTAAGGGTCTTGTGTGGAAGGAATGATCTCCCTAGGAAGAGGAAATTGAATAGCTAGTTATAGATGGACTGGGGCTTGGGGGACTGGAATGAGGGGATCAAATGCAATGCAGAAGGGGAGGGGAGAAGGGGGTAAGGGATAGAATATAGAGAAGGACAGGTAAAATAAAGGATTGCCTTAAGGGGCCATATGGAAGCCTAATTCAGTGAAAGCTTCTTTAAATATATGCATATATGAAAGACATCTAAATTTGGAATCACCAAATAACATGAGAAACAAAGCCCCGATAGACATCTCTCACCACTAAATGAAAACTCCAGTGCCAGGAATGAGTTACATCTAAATAAGTTTTTGGCCATAGGGGCCCCATGGAAGCCACCAAACAACCCAAATTATTGCCAAGTCTACTGGTTACTCTCCACAAACTGATGGTAAAGCCCTATTACTGAAGACAACTCCTACATAACTCAATGAACACAGAGAAATTGAACTTCTGTCTACCCAGAGCCTTCACCCTACTGTCTAGTATTTATGGTACAGGAAGGTACTCGGCACACTACTGGAGAAGAAAGGTAAACACCATCCCACCTACAAAACCTGTGATCTACAATGGTAACTAACTTAACTGAAAAATCTCTTGGTGCAATAGTGACACGAAAGTGGGAGTCACCAACCACTCTCTGGTTGGATTTAAGGCTCATTCCATGAGATGGAACCCATGCCCAACGCTGCCTATGTGACCAAGAACCTGAGACTAGATAGGCCAGAGGCCTTGGGGATACTATTTTTCTGCTAAAGGGACATAGCAATGAAGTGACTTCCAACAAAATTCTGCTATGCCCTAGGTCAGTATCTTGCTCAGCCATCATCAGAGAACCTTCCTCTTGCGGTAGATGGAAACAAATGCAGAAACCCACAACTGGACAATGTAAAGAGAGTAAGAGACTTTGGAACACTCAGTCCTAAATGAGTGTTCGCTCACTCCATCAAATTCCTGCCCTCAGGTTTCAGGGAACACTGTGGAAGAGGAAGCAGAAAGATTGTAAGAGCCAGTGGGAATGGAAGACACCAAGGAAATAGTGTCTTCCTGACACAACAGAACTGATGCACAAAGGAACTCACAGAGACTATGGCAGCATGCACAGGGCCTGCACAGGCCTAAGCCACATGGGGTCACAGTGCTAACAGGGAAGTAGACACAAGCCCCAGGCCCTACCCCAAAAGCTATTTCCAGTTGATAACTGGTCACAAAGGAGAAATTAGTTTTCTCCACTGTGGTATCACTGGGTATACAAACCACACTTTAGGGCAGGTCCTGTGCCCAGCAATAGATGGTTAGCACAAATTGAACTCTGTGGTTTTTGTCTGGGCATTTTGTTGTTGTTATTGTTTCTTACAGATCTTTTACTCATGTATTATGGTTTCCAATTTTGATCTTATGGATTTTAAGTGTGTGCAAATATGTGTGTCTCAGTATCTATCCATGCTTCTTGTGCTTTTTCTTTGGCTCTTTTTTCTGCTTGTTTGTTTCTATTTTATCATTATTATTACTATTATTAATTATTATTATTTTAGATGCCTGTTTGTATTCTATAATTAGGGAGGAAAAAAAGGTGTGGATTCAGGAGGGTGGGAAATTATGAAGGATCCAGGAGGATTATTTGGGGGAGGGAAGACCATATGAAAAAAAATCTATTTTCAATAAAATAAAAAAGAGAGAAAAGAAAAGGGAGTGAGCATGATGCTCTAAGGGAAAGGACAGTATCAGGGCCGTACTCTGCTGTCTGGACACTGCCATAGCAGCCTCATCTAGCTTACACTGGAGTACCTTCCTAACTAACCCTGCTGCCTAAGCTGGTCACCCTGTCTGTGCTGTCACAGTCTCTCTTACCTGCCTCCTGGGAGAGCTTACTATGTGAGTTATACTGTCTAAGACATCTGTTTCCGCTGTGATAATTCTGAGTCCACGGGGCAAGAATTCACTCACTGCTTTGCAAGCCAAGGCATAGAACCACAGACATCATTTTCACTCCGAGAATAGTCACAAAAGGAGGGACTATTTAAAATGAAAACAGAAAGAAAAGGGGAGAAGAACAACAATGAAAATTGAAAGTGTAATTTTAAATTGGCATTTTCATAGTTACTGTTATCAATAATTTGTACATTCATTGAAGATCAGTCAGACTTTTAATAAATTACTTTATTGTTTATTCAAAGTGAAAATGCTTTTAGTCTGATCTGGCTTCACAACTTTTAGTCACATGCCTTATGGACAGTTCACAACTCTTAAGGTAATAAGATAGCACAGAATATAGAAAGACACCTGACAACCTGACATAGTCTCTGTATATGTGTACACAGGTGTGTGCATACAATCATACTGAAGTTCCATAATACACACACACACACACACACACACACATGCACGCACATACGCACGCACATATACACAAAGTAGTGTCTGCATGGCTGATGAGATGGCTCAGTGGGTAAGGTCACCTGCCACCAAGAATAGAAATCTTATTTTGAACTCTGGATCTCACACAGAAGGAAAAAACTGACTCCGGTAAGCTGTCTTCTGAGCTCCACATGTATACCGTGGCATGTATATGCATGTACACACAAATAAATAAATAAATATAAAAAGGGGTTTCCTACAGAAAAAAAGTTTAAGAGACTATTAAAGCCATAGTTAGCAAGCCTTTAATCCTTAAAAGGCCTTAGAAAAAATGTGAAAGTATTTCTATGAGCTATTTGGAAAGAACAATTAAAATATGTCATCATTTTTGTGTTGCATCTCCAAGCAACTCGTAACACAGCCTTCCCACCATGTCCCTCATCAATACTCCCTACATAATTCCCAACCCTTGCTATGCTTCCAGTTCTCTGAAAGCAAACCATATAGTAAGTTTTCAAGTGCCTCCCTGTGTCCAACACTGTACCAGTTACAAATCGTAACAAACCTGGATCATTGTGGCAGTTAATGTTCCATCACCAGGTCATAAAATAAGAGAAGCAGAAATAGAGGTGCACTGTGCATGAGCCTGTATTCCATCCTTGAACACAGATAATAGAAAACAGTGTTAGTTTTCATTAGATAGAACCAGGACCAGGTGAGAACATTTGGGGAACCCACCCATATAGAACTAGGGAGATGTTCATTGTAAGGATTAGAACCTAGCTTTTGAAAGAGGGCTGCTCTGGACATATAAAACACATGAGGAGACATTCTGCTTTCACTACCATCCAGGATAGATCTAAGAAAGGAAAAAATAATGGAGAAAGAAAACGAGCAGGCCACCTGGCTTTTGGGGGAAAATATATAATTGAAACAAAAATCAGTGTGATTTAACCATACATATGGAATTATATGGACTGGGTTTAACTGAGAGTTTCATAAAGATCACTAAGGAAATTCATTGAATTGGACTGCACTCTCTATACACTAAGTACTGTGAAGTCAATAATTACCTTTAACATGATTGTATACAATGAAACGGTAAGTAATATGAAGCACACTTTGCAATGATTTTCTAAGTCCCTCTCACTAGCACAGTGGGTAAGTAGTTTAGTCTGATCCAGTCAAAATGGATGTTTCTTCTTGCCTTGTGCTCCTCAGCTTACCATTCACAAGCAATCCAGGACAGCTGTGCTCCTCTCTCCTTCCTCCTCATTACCTGAAACTGCATGTGCTTCAAAATCACTTTACACAGATATTTCCCCACACTGTATTAAGCGCCCTGTCAGAAGCCCACGGTGATGACTTAATACATGGCACCACTCCTCTCTTGACACATTTGGTGCCTTAGCTCTCTCCCTCCATCATTAGATCTTTGCTGTCACCCACAAGGCTGCACACTAAAAGGTTGAACCTCGGCTTCATGGCTTCAGGCTGTTAGAACTCTGCAGCCTGTATATGAGCTTTAAGATACAGCACACCTACCAGGAAGCGCTGTGTTATGCTGCTTTTGTTCATGCTGAAATCAGGGTGAGGTCCCCTGTATGCAGGCAGCAAAACAGCAGATGATGATGTGCTGGTCACTATGGAAACCAGCCTGCTTTCAATAACTCTCTTTTAAGAAGTAAAGCCTTAGTGAAAAAGAAAAAAATTTGAGGAACTGCAATCAATCACTCTCTCTCTCTCTCTCTCTCTCTCTCTCCCCTCTCCCCCTCCTCTTATCTCTCTCCCCCTCCCCCATCTCCTCTTTCTCTCTAGCTCCCTCCCTCCCTCTCTCCTTGATGAATGGGCTTCCTCTACAATGTATACCCCCCAGAATATGCAGCCTTAGGCAAGCCAAAATCAATGGTTAGGGGCTGAAACCTCTCAAACTGTGAACCAAAATAAGTTTTTTCTTTTTAACTTCACTGTGGTGGACATTTTATCAGAGCAGTGCAAGGATGACAGAAAGTGCATAATCAGCATCCTCACGCTAAGCTCATGTAATGGTTCTGGGAGAAATAAGTAGTGTTTTAGACCAGGGTAACTAAAAACAATTTCTGGCTGAAGATGTAGCCATTCCTTAAGAATAAATTTCACCATACTCCTCCCACACTTCTATCAGATGTTTTCTCTGTGATAGCTCTCATCTCTTCAGCATGATCATCACCATAAAGACAACCCAGACCACCCAAACAGCCAAAGATGAACTTTTCAGATTGTAAATCAGAGATGAGAAGAGACAAACAAGAGGTCAACCCTGGAAACACAGTAACTGGAATCCAGAGGTGCAAAGACCCAGAATGGTAGATGTAAGGCGATAACTTGCAATAGTCTACATTTGCAAATAACAAAATTTGTAGAATTTTCATTGTTCTGTTCTAGAAAACCATGCCAAACTAAAATTCTTGCTTTTACTAAATATATTTAATCTCTTAAACTTAATTAAATTTAAGCAACAAAGGCGTTATTGAATGAAACATTTCAATAGCATATTCATGGAATAAATACAGTATTCTCTGCCTTAAGTATAAACCTCTAATTTTATCTGGAATGTAAGATAATGAAATCAATACTTTCAAAAAAATTGTGGAAGGCCACTTCCCCCTTAAATGTCCAGGGTTGTGAATAGAGGACCTCAGAGTAGCTGAGGATTAGGAAAAATATTCTTTTCTATCTAGAGGCTAGATTTTTCTCTGGGAGGGTATTTAGAAATAAGTTTCCATCTATCTGAGGGCTAAAATAAGGAAACATACATGCTTTCTGATGGTAGCTTACCATTTTACTTCATCTTAAAAAAATCTCTTTTTCTGAAAATCTTTCTATCTCCACATAAATACATTCCACATTGTTACAGTCTCCATACAGCCAAGTTACATTTCACACTGTTACATTCTCCATAAATTCTCCACATAGCCACATACCTCTTTTGCACAGTTACATCTGCATATTTCTTCTATTCTGTTGCATTCCTTCATATATTATTATATCATTTATTTACTCTTTACTCACTCATTCTCTCATTCATTTATTCTCTCATCTTACTTGCATATGTCTTCTTCTCTGCCCAACTTTGGACAATTCTATTTACATTTCTCTCTGTCCATTCAGCTACATCCCTCACTCAGGCACACACACCTACACATACTCACACATTCACTCTTACCCTCTGCCCAGCTCTTACACCACTCCTTCATATCATTTGCCCTCATTCATTCTCTCACCTTCCTTGCTTCTTCATCTCTCCCTCAGCACAGATACACTTCACTCACATGCCGCATAGCTTCCTCCTCTATACTGCTGCTGCCTCACTCAGCACACACACATACTTCATTCACATTCTGTAGCAGCTCTCACATAGCTCTACATAGCTATCTCTTTCCATACTGCCACTGCTGTGTCACAACCGAACTCTGGACAATTATAAGTTACATTTTTCATGGCCCTACCCATTCTCATAATACAAGATAAGTCACATAGTTTCTCCTAGGCTAGTAATGTCACATTGACCCATGCATGTAGCTCTAAGTTAGTGAGGGATCCCAGACAGTAAGCAATGGATGAACCTTGAATGGTCAGGGTATGTGCAGAAAGAGAACTGCTGCAGGGAGCTATATCTCAAGGTAAACAGTCTGGCCTTGATTTAGCAGTAAACAACACCTAGGAATTAGTCTTTGTGTATTTTCTGCAGGGGCAGCTAGTCTTTTTTGAACCTGCTCTGAAGTCCAAAATTAGCTGTCTGTGTAAAAGGCTGTCTTTGTGACTGAGAATCCTGTCAGTCTGAGCAATGTAAAATCTCCTAGTATTGTTTACACACATCAAAATTATACAGCCTAAACAGAAATCATCTTCCTGAACATCCACAGCTATATGTGTGCCCAAATAGTGTAAAACACACCACCAAAGGGCTGTGGAAAGAATGAGAACACAACTATCTATGGCTATAAGGACCAGTACTTAGAGTAAAGTAAGGAACTATACTGATTAGGAAAATAGTAGAAGCAAGTTCTCCTCTAGAGTCTACGACCTCTCTATCCATGTATATTTGGCTAGGTTTATAGTACTAGGCATGGAGTTCCTCCTACTGAGTGGGTCTTAAGTCAAATCAGACAGCTATTGGTTACTGCCAAGATACAGCTATCATCACGTACCACTGGGATACCTTGCCAGGCCAATAATTATTATGATTTATAAACTTTATCTCTGCTTTGGTGGGATGATCATTTTTATATGATTAGTTCTATCAATCCATGAGCACAGGAATTCTTTCCATCTTCTAGTGTCTTCCTTGATCTTTCTGTTCATAAATCTGAAGTTTTCATTGCAGAGGTAGTTCACCACTTTCATTTGGTTTATTCTTAATTAATATGTTCTAAAGAGTATTGTAAATAGAAGTAGTTCCATGATCTCTGTCTCAAAGAGCTTGTTACTGGTATGTATAAAAGTCATTGATTTTATATCCTGCTGCTTTTCTGAAAGTGCTGATCATTTCTAATTTTCCAGTGGAATTTGGGGATCTCATGTTAAACATTATATCATCTACAGTGGAAATAATTCGACCTTTTTTCCCATTTGTATCCCTTTCATCTCCTTCTCTTGTCTTCTTGCTATAGGTAGTTCTTCCATCACCATATGGAAAAGAAATGTGGATAGCAGGCAGCCCAGTCTCATTCTTAACTTTAATAGCTTGCTTTTAGAAGTCCATTTGGGACGGTGTTAGCTGTGCTTATCATTTACAGCCTTTATTACGTTGAGGTATGTTCACTCCAGTCCTAGTCTCCCCAGGACTTTAATCATGAAGACATGTTGAATTTTGTCAAAAGATTTCCTGCATCTACTGAGATGATCATATGATTTTTATCTTTAAGTCCTTTTGAATGATTTATTACAATTATCAACTTACTATGTTGACCTATCCCTATACCCCAAGTACAAATCCAAATTAATAATGGTATATGATCCTGTTGACATATGTACATATTCAGTTTACAAGTATTTTTTTTACAGAGAATTTTTGAATCTCTGCTCATCAAGGATATTTGTCTATAGTTCTCTTTTTGTTGTGTCTTTTCTTAGTTTTGAAATTAGATTAATACAGGATTCACAAAAGGAGTATGAAAGTGCTCCTGTTTCTATTTTCTTAAATAATTTGGAAGGCAATGATTGTAATCTCCTTTTAAATACTGGTAGGTCTCCCTCTGTGAATCCATGTGGATCTGGGTGCATTTTTATTTGGAAAGCTTTTTATTACTCTTTCAATTTTGTTTTTTATGGGTCTGCTTAAGTTGTTGATCTCTTCCTGGTTGAACGTTACTGTTCAAATGAATCTAGAAAGTCATCCATTTCTTTTAGGTTTTATGATACAATAGAGAATAGATCTTTAAAGTATTCTCTGATAATAGTCTAAATTTCTTTGATGTTTTCTATAATATTTATGTATTCATTTATGCTTTTATTAATTTTGATCATCTCAGATTCTTTTGGTTAATTTGGTAAGAGACTGCCACATTGTTTATCTTTTCAAAGAATTGGCTCTTAGATTCATTTCTTGTTAATACTGTTGTTGCTGTTGCTTGTTTGTGTGGGTGTTTCCATTTTACTTGTTTCTGAATTGGTTTTTATTATTTCCTTCCAAATACTGAATTTTGGTTTGGTTTGTTCTTATTTTTCTAAACTCATGCATTTCATCATTAAATCATTTACTTGTACTCTTTCTGGGTTATTTTTTATGTGTGTGTTTTTAATGTAAAACTGCCTCTCATGTGTCCCAGAGGGTTCTGTGAGTAGTGTCCTCATTTTGCTTATTTATAGTAAAGCTTTTATTTCCTTCTTGATTTCTTCTTTGACCCATTGAACAGGAGTCTGTTGCTTAGTTACCATGAATTTGAATAATTTCTAGAGATTCTTTTGTTGATTTCAAGCTTTGTGGCATTTCTTTAAAACTGTACTATGCCATGAAGAGTTTCTTTTCTGGTCCTATTTGGTGTTTTGTGTGTGTGTGTGTGTGTGTGTGTGTGTGTGTGTGTACTTCCTGTGGCTCTATGGGTATGTCATTTCTTAATTTGGAGAAGATTTCTTCTGTAATCACATTGAAGATCTGGTCTATGGCATTTGCCTGGGAATCTTCTCCCTTTTTATGCCTATAAGTAGTATATTTAGCCTTTTCACAGTATCCCAAAGTTTCTGTATAGTCCTTTTTTGTGTGATTTTTAAATTTTATCATATTCTGTGACTGAGTGAAATAATTCTTCTACTCTAGCTTCAATTCCTAATAATCTACTCCATTCTGTTTAAGACTTGCCTGCATTTTCTAATTCGATTATTGAAATGTTCAATTCCATTTTCATTTCAAATTGAACTTGTTTTAGCATTTCTAGCTTTTTATTGAATTTGCTTTTCTTTTTTAATTTTTAATATCTTCTATTTATTTTTGAGAGTTTTGTACATAGACACTATATTTGCATTTTTTTTCTTTTTTCCTTTTATTTATTCTTCTCTCATACAATACATCCCTACCACAGTTTCCCCTCCCTCCAATTCTTCAAATTCCTCCTCCCCCCACCTCCTCTCTCTCCCAGATTCATTCCTCCTCCACTTCCCTTCAGAAAAGAGCAGGGATATCAACTGCACACAGCAAAACAAAATGCAATAAACCTAGACGAAAAGCCTCATAGCAAGGCTGGACAAGAAAACCCAGTAGAAGGAAAAGGGTCCCAAGAGGAAGTAAAAGAGTCGGAGACACTCCTCACTCCCACTGTTAGGAGTTCCACAAAAATGCCAAGTTAAATAACCACATATATGTAGAGAACCTAATGCAGATTCATGCAGGCTCCATGATTGCCACTTCAGTCTCTGTGAGCCCCAATGAGCCCTACTAAGTTGATGCTTTGGGCCTTGTTCTCCTGATTTCCTCCAGCCCTCTGGCTCTTACAATCCTTCCTCCCTTTCTTCTTCAGGGTTCCCAGAGCTCTGCCTAATGTTTGGCTGGGGGTCTCTGCATCTGCTCCCATCAGCTGCCAGAGAAACCCTCTCTGATTGGGTTATTAAAATGTTCATTTCTATCTTCATTTCAGATTGAATTTGTTTTAGTATTTCTAGCCCTTTCTTGAATTTGCTTTTCAAATTCTGAATTGTCTTTGTCATTTCTTTCAGCCTTAACTTTGTGTTTCCTTAAAATTTAATGGAGAGTTTATTCTTATTCTCTTTAATGTCAATGAGGTGTTTGTGTCTTCTTTGAACTTCTTCAATTCATTGATTATATTTATAATTGTTCTTTGAAATACTGTATCCCAGTGCTTATCTAGGTGATTCCATTGGAGAGCATTTCCAATGGAGTGTTTGTTTTTTTGGAAGAGACATATTGTCTTAGCCTTCCCTATTGTTTGTGTTTTTTTCAATGTGGCTTATGTTTGTGGACATGTTTCATTGGTTGTGTGTCTGATATGAGACTCTAACCTGCCTCTGTTAAGAAGAAGATTTTGCCATTGCCTAAAATTGTTTGATTTCAGATCACATATAAAGAGCTTATAGGTCAGACCTTCAGATACTCAGCGTTGAGTTTTGATCTGAAGTATGGCATTATTTTCAATTCAGTGGTAACTGAAAAGCTCATGAGTGCAGCTACCAGGCTGAATGTTAAGTATAGCAGGGCAAAATGGAGCAAGGAATCCATCAACAATAGGTTAATCATATGGCTGCAGCTGGGCCTTAGCTTAGAGGAGCTTCATGGAAGAAAGCTGAAGCAACTCAGCTGGTTGATGTGCATGAGATTGTAGCATGAATCTTTAAAGGTCTTATTAATAAAACAAACCCAGAGCCAGGTACTGGGGTGAACACTGAAAGATCAGAGAAACAGAACAAGCCACATCCATCCTCACCTCACCAATTCCTCAGCTGATCTTGTTTCCTTAACCTGGAAGCCTCTGTGTCTTCATTCGAATGGATCTCCGCTGAACTGCTGCTAAAAGCTAAAAGCTTAAAAAAGGCTCTAGTTCCTGGTCCTCACGCCTTATATACCTTTCTGCTTCCTGCCATCACTTCCTGGGATTAAAGGTGTGTGTCACCATGCCTGGCTGTTTCCAGTGTGGCTTTGAACTCACAGAGATCCAGAGGATCTATGCCTCCTGAATGCTGGGATTAAAGGCATGTGCTACCACTGCCTAAACCTATATTTAGTATAGTGGCTGTTCTGTTCTCTGACCCCCAGATAAGTTTAATGGGGGTGCACAACATATCAACCACATGAGAGTGTGACTCAATCTTGATCTTGGATTGTGGGGTGGTATAGGATACAAATTGGGAGACATAAAAAGCTGGCTCATACTCAAGTGAAATGCTGATTGGTCCTGGGCATATGTGGCCTTTCTGAGCTAGGATTTGGGGAACTCACTCAGCTAGTGTGGACTCAGGTACTATTTGAGAACAGTCTGGGTGGGAATCTACACTGCTTTTTCTAAAATTATTTAAAGATCATCAGTTTTTAAATGTCAGTTTTCCAGTCTGGTGATAAGGGTCAGTTGTGGAGTACTTGATTATTATGCTCAATCCTGAATGCCACCCTCCCCCAAAATTAAATTAAGTTTAAAAGTAAAATTATATAACATGTTTAAGTATGGCAAATCTGAAATGGTGAAATATGACTGAAACACTTTTTTAACTATTTATTGTACATAAAATAACAAACTTCTAAAGTTCCACTTGTCCTATTTCCTGGAGCCTGTCATATTGCCCTACCAGAGAAATAGGGATAAAGATTTCAAATGGAATTTAGGTTATGAAATTGCTGAACATCAAATAAAGAAACTATCCTGAATTGTTTGGGTAGAACTAGGATAATCACATGGGTCCTTAAATATGGAGATAAGGCAAGAAAAAAGTAGAGTGATGTGTTCTTGAGTAGGATTCAAATTACTGGCAGTTGGAAACAAAGATGGGGGAGGGACACAAGCTGTGTGCCAGGGAACAATCCTTTTCTACACTAGGAATATATATTACTCACATTTGCTAACAAAAAGCCACTTGGCCAATAGCTAGGCAGGAAGAGATTGATTGTGAGAGCCAGACTAGGAGAATTCTGGGAAGAGGAAGGGCAGAGTCAGAGAGTTGCTGGCAAATGCAGAGAAGCAAGATGAGAATGTCATACTGAGAAAAGGTACCAAGACAAGAGACTAAATATAGATAAGAATTATGGATTAAGTGTAAGAGCTAGTTAATAATAAGCCTGAGATATCAGCCAAGCATTTATAATTAATATAAGTCTCTGTGTGGTAATTTTGGAAGTGACTATTGTGTATTTGGGAGTTGGTGGCAGGACAGAAACTTCTGCTAACATATGGCGTTCCAATGTGTAGCCAAAATTTCCACATAAAACCTGACAAAGCTTAAGAAAGAGGTCTAGATAGAGAAGAATTGAGTCAAGCATGGCTTCTTGGTAGCTGCCTTTTCTTCAGTGGGCTCGGTGATGAGCAGAGACATGACTCTTTTAAGAGATGGCTTCCTGGCTTGGTGCTAGCAGCAAAAATGGGCAACTCTTTTATGAGGTCCTACTATCAAACACTTATACCACGTTTATGAGCAGCCCGCGGTGACAGGCTACATAGTGATGATGTGGATCTAGAAACTTCCAGTGTTGGGAGGTAAACATGGCTCCCAGACCTTGTGGTAAATGTACCTCTACCATGAGACTAGCCTCTTAGGGAATCAAGGGGGGGGGGGGAGCTAGCATTGACATGCCATGATCTAAGTTCCACAGCAGGGGTTTTTCTGCTCACAGAAACAGAAAGTAAAGACAGATTCAGATAGAAAATCTCTCTAAACAGGTCATAGTGTGTTTAATATATATATATATATATATATATATATATGTAGGCTTGGGAGAGAAAAGAAAAATGGTAGAAAAAGTCCTTAAAAAGAAATAGAATAATAAAAAATAATAAGCCATGTAAAGATGGAAAATACACAGAAAGTCTGGATATTGTATGTTATTGAGTTGTCTTTAATTTTTTTGACTACTAATGAACAAACAATAACTGCTGAGAGACGTTAGATTATGAGAGCTGCTAGATAATACCTACCTATACGCTTTAAACTATCTTGACTTCAAAATTTAAGTCAAAAGATATATTTGGGAAAGAGGTTCTGCTTTTATTTCCACAGGAAACAAGAGGCTATGGATTCATTCCAGGTTAAGAAAAATCAGACTTGATCAAGGAAAACACCTTGAAAATTCTCTGATGGGAATGGATGGCCCAGATGATCCAACATTTCAGAGTGTCTCTGTTGCAGTGTGCTCTGAGTTCTACATTCAGAACGGCTTCAAGGCTGCTGGATAAGATGATCCAGCCTCACAGACTACTCTAATCAGGTCTTGAACATAATCCTAAATTTTCTCAGGGTCCCCCAAAGATTGCCAGTGCTCCCAATCAACAGGAAGTAGTCTAGAGTACTATGCCCACATTCCCCAAAATAAATTATGAATGTTTGTCATCATTTAGGGGGCTTGGTTATAAGTTGTTATGGATAACGGTCAGGAAAAAAGCTCAACAAAGGAGGTTAGATTCAGGGGTCTTGTTCTGAAAAAAAGGGGAGGATATAGAAATGATAGGATAAAGCGGTAAATTATTGAATCTACTTTACTCCAAAAAACAACTATCAATCTTAAATATCTTTGCATTGGTATGGATTTTGGTTTATTGATACAAATTTAAAGTTAATTTTGTTATAAGTATATTTCTACTCTTGTTTAATACATTATATTTATGAAACTCATTTAAAAATGTAATGTATAATTAAAAATTCAGATTAATAGTCATCTATAATAGTCAAACTTATAGTGGTATTCTATTTGTACTGAAATGTGATTTTGTTTGTATGTTAATAAATAAAGTTGCCTAGGGGTCAGAGCTATTAGCAAGCCATAGCGAAAGCCAGGGCGGTGGTGGTCCACGCCTTTAATCCCAGCACTTGGTAAGGGGCGGTGGTGGTCCACGCCTTTAATCCCAGCACTTGGTAAGCAGAACTAGGTAGATCTCTGTGTGTTCAAGGATACAGCCAGCATTGGAGACACACGCCCTTAATCTCAATACCAACCATAGAGACCTGGAGGTCTGTACAGAGAGGCAGTGACAAGGCAGTCACGTAGTTGGGTTTACAACCAATGAGAAGGTAGAACAGAACTCCTATTTAAAGACGAACACACAGGGAGTAGTTCCCTTTCGGAGAGATCTCTTGGTGGGAGAAGCTAGCTGGCGGAAAAGCGGGTAAGACTCTTAGCTCTGACCTCTTTGGGCTTTCATCCTTACATTGGCTTTGTGTTTATTATTTAATAAGGCAGTTGGTTACATCTACACAAACTTATTGTCATGTCAGGTGTGTTTTCAAGGTCATAATCAGATATATTTAGTTAGATAGATGGTATTCAAACACTTCATAATATGGCATTTAATATATTTAATAACCTAAAGCTTTTCATGACAGTGAGACATGTCTGCTCCTGGCAGCACTAATTTACTTCAAAGAGGATGATGGGCATTGAAGAAACTCCATATAGAGTTGTTTTCTTTATGTCAAAAGCTAACCATGTGGGTACAGAAACTGCCCTTGTTTTGACTGCTGACAGTATGCCGATCAAACTGGACAAGCAGGACACAAAGAAAGGTGACTGCCAAACTTTGTCAAGACAGGGTAGTACAGTCCTTCAAATTTTCCTGCTTCTGAAAAAGGTCTGTCAGATATTCTAGACCTGTAGGCCAAAGACAGGTGCCCCAACATTACAAAGGAACTTTGGGTGACTGTCCAGACAGCCTGATGTCCCTGTCATTAGGTAACATTTCATCCTCTTGGTCTTTGATGGTATTGAAGACTAAATAGTTATAATTATAGTTTTTTATTTATAATAGAAAGTAAATTAGATACAAAACTTTAAACTCACCAAGATAAGATAGATAATTAAGTATTTTATCTAATTTTGCCAAATGCAAATGGATTGGATATTATTACCATAATTCTTACTGAATAACTGTTTTTGTTATGTAGTTTTACTATATTAAGGCTAAAACTTCCTTTTTAATGAGACAAAAAGGGTGAAATGCTGTGGAACAATCATTTTCTACACTATGAATATGTATTACTCACATTTGTTAATAAAAAGTCGATTGACCGATAACTGGGCAGGAAGAGATTGATCATGAGAGCCAGACTAGGAGAATTCTGGGAAGAGGAAGGGCAGAGTCAGAGAGTTGCCAGCAAATGCAGAGAAGCAAGAAGAGAATGTTGTACTGAGAAAAGTTACCAAGACAAGAGACTAAACGTAGATAAGAATTATGGATTAATTTAAGTGTAAGAGCTAGTTAACAATAAGCCTGAGATATCAGCCAAGCATTTATAATTAATATAAACCACTGTGTGGTAATTTGGGAAGTGGCTACAGGGTATTTGGGAGGACAGAAACTTCCACTTACAGCTATGGGATCTGTATGACCTGCTCAAGGTAGAAACAGTAAAGAAATACATTCTCCCCTAGAGCAAATCTAATCTATTGCTTTAGTTCAGTAAAACAACAGCAAGATTTCCAATGCATTTTGGAGAACTTTGAGAGAATAAACTTGTGCTGTTGTAAGCCTCTGAGTCCATGTCCATTTTTTTACATCATCAGTAGGTCTAACAGCTGAAAATAAATTCCTTTATGAACTTACATGTGTTGAATCAAGAAATTAACACTCAGAGAAATAGGTAGATGGGCACTAAGGTAAGGATGAAAAGGAACAAAGCCCTAGAACTGTATAGCACTGTGAAAGCTGACTGATGGTGTGAGGGCAGGGACTTCTCACTCATTAGCAGTTCAGTTACCTGAGGGAATGTCTCAAATTTGTAGGGATTAAATACAGGGAAAGCATTGTGTTGTATGACAAGACATTTCCTGGGGAAATGCAATGCATACTTCTATGTACCTGAGTAGGGAGCCCACAACAGACCAAAGTAAATGGATACCACCAAATTCCAACTTAGTGAACCAATGAGTTTTATTGGAGTTACTTACAGGAATATGGGTGAGGGGTTACTTATAGGAGCAGAAATGCGTCAAAAACAGGTGCATGCCCAAGGTCCATCCCAGCATGGGTGATAACTCATAAAAGCTGGGAACATGGAACACACTTCACAGCCTACAGGCAGCTCAGCTTGTTATGGCTTCTTTTAGGCAGATGGTCTGGTCTCATAATCTTTACTGTACCTTGACTTGTCTGAGAGTGACTCTCAGCAGTCTTTATTGTTTTCTCTTGGGAGAGAGGGGCCTGGTGAATCTGATCAGCTTCAGGGACTTCCTGAAGTTGTTTTTAATTGCTTACCTTCTGTCTTAAGGAGCTTCTCTGCAGAGTAGAATGTATCAATCTGTTGATGAAACATGGACCTAACAAATTTGAGTTCTAAGGGGTAGTGAAGCTATAAAAATTTAAGAAATGGCAAATCACCAAAGTAAAATTACAATTTTAAGATTTTCACAATGTTCTATTTCCTGTAACAATGTGATTCAGAATATATTACAATACTGATTCCTTGAGTTACTGGAGACTATTTTATGATTAATAATGTAAACATAACATAAGATTGAGTGTACCTACTTCAACATTCTAAAATTAAACTATTGTTACAATGAACAATTTTTTGAGGCTTGTGGCATTTGGGAAAGTGACTTCTATGCTGTAGAGTAAACATTGTTCTTTCCATTTCTTTTCTTTTTTTTTTTTTTGGTTTTTCAAGACAGGGTTTCTCTGTGTAGCTTTGTGCCTTTCCTGGAACTCACTTTGTAGACCAGGCTGGCCTTGAACTCACAGAGATCTGCCTGCCTCTGCCTCCCGAGTGTTGGATTAAAGTCATGCACCACCACCGCCTGGTTGTTCTTTCTGTTTCTTGGGTGAGTAATAGTCTAAGCAAAGTATGAGCATACACATATGCACATGTAATAATGTCATGAAGTAGGAGGTTGCGGTAAGATACATAAAAATATGCATGTGAAATAGTTATATTGTCTACATGCAGCCAGGGTTAAAGGTGTATTTTTCACACCCCTTATTCTGCATTGGCGCTGTGTATTCCTATTTTAAGAGTAAGAAAATCAGGCCAAGATAAATAACTTACATAAGGTCAAATGACCTGTTGGTGACTGTAATCAACTGTTTAGATTAAGGAAAGTTGGCTTTGAGGATGCTAGGTATAGACCTGGTGCTGTTCACAATGGTTAAAACCTCAGAACACTGCCTGAAGAAAGTGTTTCTATTGTTTTCCATTTACATGACAAGAAGCAGAAGGTTGGTATTCTCCCCAAAACCATACAGTAACAGTGCTGACTCAAACTTGGGCACTTTATTATAGAATCAATTGCTTAATGGCTACCTAAGTAAACTCATCTACATAGTAATCACAAATTACTATGAGTTTAAAAAGTTAAAAAGAGTTTTTTATAAGCCTGCTTTATTGCTATGTTGTTTGTTTTGACACAGGTTTCATGGATCCCAGGGTGACCTCTAACTTGCTATATAGGCAAGGATGAACCTGAACTCCTGACCTGCCTGCCTAGGCCTTTCAAACACAGGATTACAGGTATGTGTCACTTTGTCAGCCATAAGACTGTTTTAAAATGAACACCGTGTACCACCTGCCAGAGAAGCAGAGAACTTGTCATCTTTGTGGATGTGCTTAGTCAAGAAGGGCTGCTCTATCAGAAAAGAATCTCCAGTCAACAAGTAACAACTGATTTCTGCATTTGCAACAGACAATCTGAGAGTAGGAATACTTCTGCCATAATTTCAGTGGACAGGTCTCAAGGATCAAAGCCATTTATTATACAATCATCAAAGGTTATTCTATCAGTTATGTTCCTCATTGTTGTAAAATTTAAGGAAAAATGGATTTATTTTGGCTCACAGTTTGAAGTGATGTGAAGCCATGACAACCAATGAATGAATTCACTGGTCATGTTGTGTTTGCTGTCAGGAAGCAGAGAGATCCAGGCTGGTGTTAGGCTCACTTTCTCTATCCTGCTCAGTCCAGGATCCCGCCCATCAATAGCGCCATCCACATCAGACTGCATCTTCTTTCTTCATTCAACCTTTGTGGGAGCATTCTCAAAGACACACTAGATATATGCTTTATGATGATTCTAATTCTAATCAAGTTGACAATGAATATCAAATGCCAGCTATAAACTCTTCTATTAATTCTCTTGGCATTACATGAATATTGCACAAAACTGTGGCTACTTGCTGGAATCAAAAGTTCTTAAAAGAATTTTTATATGAGCCTCTTTCTTTTTCCATTTATTTCTTACCTTTCTTCCAAGTGCCCTGCAAACAAATACCTAGGTTCTGAGAATTAGAAACTTAGTTGACTAAATGACAAATGAAAGTAAAAAAAAAAAAATTTTAAGTGAGAAATTATTTGCATATCTATTTCTCTACTCTGGGTAAATATTATTTTCAACAATTTCCATTTTCTAGCCTTGTCTTAGCAAAATGGTAATAGAACTGGAGGAAAAGTAAAGGGGCTTCAGAGTTGGCACAGAACACATCCAGATACCAAATTCTTAGCACAAAGAAATTTTATTACCCTGGAAGGGAAAGTAGGAGAGGGATGCCCCTAGATATCAGGCAAAGACAGCAACGGGTGTCTCCTC
>CABHPH010131757.1:40161-51647 GCA_902168325.1 Peromyscus nudipes | reverse complement strand
CTTTGAGTTTGTTTATATAGTGTATTACATTGACGGACTTTCGTATGTTGAACCACCCTTGCATCCCTGGGATGAAGCCTACTTGATCATGGTGGATAATTGCTTTGATGTGTTCTTGGAGTCTGTTTGCCAGTATTTTATTGAGTATTTTTGCATCAATGTTCATGAGAGAGATCGGTCTGTAGTTCTCTTTCTTTGTTGTATCCTTGTTTGGTTTAGGAATCAAGGTAATTGTAGCCTCATAGAAGGAGTTTGGTAGTGTTCCTTCTGTTTCTATTGTGTGGAATAATTTAGAGAGTATTGGTATTAATTCTTCTTTGAACATCTGGTAGAATTCTGCACTGAAACCATCTGGTCCTTGTAGCATGAATATTAAAAGTTCTTATTAATAAAATCAAACCTGAGGCCAGGTATTGTGGTGAACACTGGAAGGTCAGAGAGACAGAATAAGCCACAGCTATCTCACCTCACCGGATCCTCAGCTGGTCTTGTTTCCTCAGACTGGATGCCCCGAGCCCTCATCCAGAATGGGTCTCAACTGAACTGCTGCTAGAAACCTGAAAGCTTAACCAGCCACATGCTTCTCCAGGCCAAATGCCTCTCCAGGGCAAAGGCCTCTAGTTTCTGGTCCTCACGCCTTATATACCTTTCTGCTTTCTACCACCACTCCCTGGGATTAAAGGCTGACTTTCTGGGATTAAAGGCGTGGGTCACCATGCTTGGGTGTATCCTTGAACACAAGAATTTCTGCCTCTGGAATGCTAGGATTAAAGGCGTATGCTACCACTGCCTAACCTCTATGTTTAATATTGTGGCTGTCCTGTTCTCTGACCCCAGATAAGTTTATTAGCATATACAATATTTTGGGGACCACAATACCACCACAGGTCCTGGGCTTTTTTTGTTTGGGAGAATTTTAATGACTGTTTCTATTTCCTTAGGGGTTATTGGACAATTTAAATAGTTTATCTGGTCTTGATTTAACTTAGGTATGTGGTACCTATCCAGAAAATTATCCATTTCTTTTAGATTTTCCAGTTTTGTGGAATAGAGGTTTTTGAAGTATGACCTGATGATTCTCTGGATTTCCTCCATGTCTGTTGTTATGTCCCCCTTTTCATTTCTGATTTTTTTTGATTTGGATGCTCTCTCTCTCTGTCTTTTGGTTAGTTTGGATAAGGGCTTGTCTATCTTGTTGATTTTCTCAAAGAACCAACTCTTCGTTTCATTGATTTTTTTGTATTGTTCTCTTTGTTTCTATTTTATTGATTTCAGCTCTCACTTTGATAATTTCCTGGCGTCTATTCTTCCTGGGAGACTTTGCTTCTTCTTGTTCTAGAGCTTTCAGGTGTGCAGTTAAGTCACTAGTGTGAGATTTCTCCAACTTCTTTATGTGAGCATTTAGTGCTATGAATTTCCCTCTTAGCACTGCTTTCTTATATCCCATAAGTTTGGGTACGTGGTGTCTTCATTTTCATTGATCTCTAGAAAGTCTTTAATTTCTTTCTTTATTTCTTCCTTAACCCATTGGTGATTGAGTTGAACATTATTCAGTTTCCATGAGATTGTATGTTTTCTGTAGTTTTTGTTGTTGTTGAAATCTAACTTTAAACCATGGTGGTCTAATAGTGCACAGGGGGTTATTCCAATTGTTCTGTATCTGTTGAGATTTGCTTTGTGGCCAAGTATGTGGTCGATTTTGGAGAAGGTTCCATGGGGTGCTGAGAAGAAGGTATATTTTTTTATTAGGATGGAATGTCCTGTAAATATCAATTAAGTCCATTTGAGTCATGACATCAGTTAAGTCCTTTATTTCTCTGTTAAGTTTCGATTTGGGAGATCTGTCCAGTGGTGAAAGTGGGGTGTTGAGGTCTCCCACTATTAATCTGTGGGGTTTTAGATGTGCTTTAAGTTTTAGTAATGTTTCTTTTACATATCTGGGTGCCCTTGTGTTTGGGGCATAAATGTTCAGAATTGAAATTTCATCTTGGTGGATCTTACCTGTGATGAGTATGTAATGCCCTTCTTGATCTCTTTTGATTGATTTTAGTTTGAAGTCTATTTTGCTGGATATCAGGATGGCTACACCCGCTTGTTTCTTAAGACCGTTTGATTGGAAAGTCTTTTCCCAGCCTTTATTCTTAGGTAGTGTCTATATTTGAGTTTAAGATGTGTTTCTTGTATGTAGCAGAAAGATGGGTGCTGCTTTCATATCCATTCTGTAAGCCTATGTCTTTTTATAGGTGAATTAAGTCCATTGTTATTAAGGGATATTAATGACCAGTGATTGTTCATTCCTGTTATTTTTTGGTGGTAGTGTGTGTGTACTTCTCTTCTTTGGATTTCACTTCTGTGGCTTTTTCTATTGCCTGTGTTTTCGAGGGTGTATCTGACTTCCTTAGGTTGGAATTTTCCTTCTAGTGCTTTCTGTAGGGCTGGGTTTGTGGATAAGTATTGTTTAAATCTGGCTTTGTCTTGGAATGTCTTGTTCACTCTGTCTATGATGATTGAAAGTTTTGCTGGGTATATTAGTCTAGGCTGGCATCCATGGTCTCTTAGTGTCTGCATTACATCTGTCCAGGACCTTCTGGCTTTCATAGTCTCCATTGAGAAATCGGGTGTTATTCTGATGGGTTTGCCTTTATAAGTCACTTGGCCTTTTTCCTTTGCTGCTCTTAATATTCTTTCTTTATTCTGTACGTTTAGTTGTTTAATTATTATGTGGCGAGGGGACTTTTTGGGGGGTCTAGTCTGTTTGGTTTTCTATAGGCTTCTTGTATCTTCATAGGCATTTCCTTCTTTAAGTTGGGAAAGCTTTCTTCAATGATCTTGTTGAATATATTTTCAGTGCCTTTGAGTTGGTATTCTTCTCCTTCTTCTATCCCTATTATTCGTAGGTTTGGTCTTTTCATGGTGTCCCAGATTTCTTGGACATTTTGGTTCATGACTTTGTTGGCTTTAGTGTTTTCTTTGACTGATGAATCTATTTCTTCTACCGTATCTTCAACGCCAGAGATCCTCTCTTCCATCTCTTGCATTCTGTTGGTTATACTTGCATCTGAAGTTCCTGATTGTTTACTTAGATTTTCTATTTCCAGCATTCCCTCTGTTTGTGTCTTCTTCATTTTTTCTATTTCCCTTTGCAGGTCTTGGACCTGTTTCACTGCTTTTTCATGGCTTTCTTTCAGTGCTTTATTGTTTTCTTCCAGGACTTTATTGTTTTCTTCTACTTTAATTGTCCTTTCCTCTAGGTTTTTATAGCGCTCTTCCCATTTTTTTGTCTTTTCCTCTATATAAGCCTCTACCTTCTTCATGATGTTATTCATAAGGCTGTTTTCTTCTGCTTCTTCTAATTTTTGATGTTCAGGTCTAGGTGTTGGAGGAGGGCTAGGTTCTGGTGATGCTGTATTGCTCTTCATTTTGTTGTATGCACTTCTGCCTTGACATCTGCCCATCTCCTGTGGTTCGTTCTTGGTCTTATTAGTGCACTTGGTCCAGACAGAGCTGACAGATTCAGGAAGTCTCTCTCTCTTGTTCAGATGGGTGCTCTCTTGTCCAAATGGGAACTCCAGGGCAGGATGGGAGCTCTCTGGTCCAGAAGGGAAGTCTGGGGGCAGGATGGGATATGGGGGCTGGTCTCTAAGTCTCAGGAAGTCGCTGGGGTCTCGGGCAGATGGGCGTGAGGGCAGGGCGTGGAGATTGCGGGATCTGCCGGGGGGGTCTTGGAGAAGGGGAGTGTAGGGCTAGAAGGGAACCTGCCTGGTGACCAGAACCTGGGGCCACGTTGGGCAGGTCTTCCCCAGAGTGGCTGGTGCCCAGGGATGGGGGTCTAGGCTGAGTCAGTAAACTCACCTCTGGTTCAGAAGGGAAGTCCGGGGTCAGGATGGGAGCTGGGAGCTGGTCTCTAAGTCTGGAAGCATCTCTTATATATAACTCACATCCAATCCCATAGGGGTCTGCCAGGTCCTCTAGCATAAGGTGATGATGAGATTGATAAGCTATTGATAGGAAATGTGCTGGAGGTCTCAGAATTTCATTTAAAAAAATCATGTCAATACTAAAGTTTTAAAAAATGATTTTCAGTACCTTGTACAAATTTCATGTTAAAAGAGGGAGAAGGCACCCAATCTTCTCTTGTATGGTACAGCTAACATAGAGTGGAGAAGGGAGTTAATGGTTGAGACTAACTTTTCTGGTGTTTCTGATGGCTGAAGAGTAAAAGAGCCTTGATTTTATTCATCAAAATGAATATAACCCTTTAGTAAAGAAGCTGGACTTGGTTGAACAGAAACTGCTTTTTTTAACCTTTCAGGAGTTTGTGGTGGTATATTATTTGTGCTAAAATGTGGTGATATTTTATTTGTATGTTAATAAATAAAGTTTACCTGGAGATCAGAGGACATAGCAAGCCATAAACACAAAAGTCAGGCAGTGGTAGCACATGCCCTTAATCAGATCACTTGGCAGGCAGGGTCTCTGTATGTTCAAGGACACACTAGGGAACAGCCAAGCATGGGGACACACACCTTTAATCCCAGTACCAACCATAGAGACCTGAAGGTCTGTATAGACAAGCAGTGACAAGGAAGTGAGGTAGCTGGGCTAAGAGTCAATGAGAGGGCAGAACAGCAAGGCATGGTTTAGACAGGAAGTAACTCACTTTTGGTAGCTGCAGAGCTGGAGAGGTAAGGTTGGTGGCTATCACTATTTCCCTGATCTCTACGGCTTTCACCTCCCACCCAAAAAAAAAGGACTTTTCCATAACCTGGCAACAAGCCAAGGAAATTGTAAGGAAATGTCCTACTTGTTCTTTTCACAATCAGACCCCACTACCAGCAGGATGTAACCCAAAGGGTACTCAGAGGAATAAAATCTGGCAGATGGATGTGTTTCATTTTGCAGAATTTGGAAAATTGAAATATATACACCACACTGTTGATAGTTATTCAGGATTTCAACAGGCAACTGCTTTCAGTTCAGAAAAAGCTGATTCTGTAATCATGCATTTGATAGAAGTTATAGCCATCATGGGTATACCTGCACAAATTAAAACTGACAGTGCTCCAGCATATGTCTCTGGTAAAATGAAACTTTTTTTTGCTTATTACAATATAAAGCATATTATAGGTATACCACATAATCCTACAGGCCAAGCAGTCATAGAAAGATCAAATCGAACTCTAAAGGTTATGCTAAATAAACAGAAAGGGGTAACAAAATCCCCCAGAAGTAGATTATATGATGCTCTATTAACTTTGAATTTTCTCAGTGCTAATGAGAAAGGAACAACAGCTGCAGAGAGATATTGGATAATAGAAAAAACTACAAAATTAAATCAGCCTATATACTTTAAGGATGTGCTGACTTCAGAATGGAAACCAGAATATGTGTTACACTGGGGATGAGGTTTTGCTTTTGTTTCTACAGGAGAAGATAAGCTGTGGATACCATCAAACTTGATAAAGGCTCGACTTGAACAAGAGAGACCTCTTAATTAGAAGAGGTGATAGTTCATCAACCAGCATGACCATTCAATTTAAACTAACTTATACCACTAGCAAATGCTTTTCATTTAATCAGATATAACTTGCCAAAAGGGAACATCCCTAAAGTTAGGCTTGGGGAAGGGTTTTTGTTTTTGTCTTTCAGAAGAATGAAGGTTAAGGAATCTGAAGAACATTGGACAAACGAGACTCTGAAGAAAAAGGACAAAATCATCCAGAATAAATTTCTGAAAAAAAAGAGTAAATTGGCCTATTGGTATATCACATATAAATTTTCATAAGTCTTCCTAAATGTTTGTTTCTACTCTTCTCTACAGACACTTAACACAAATAGTCTTTTTGTAGTCCCAGTTCAATTAAAAATTAAAGCTGGCTTTGGAGTTGGAGAATGGCTCTCTCCTTGCTAAACCCAAGCATGTTGTTAAAAGAAAATTAATTGACTATTCTATTACTACTAATCTCAATTCTTTGGTTCTATTTTGATTCTTTAAACTTTCCTTAAGGTATGGATTTTATATCAAAATTTACCATATTAATATATATATAACTTTTGTTATTATATTAATGGTCATATAGGGTACTAACTAATTCTAGAAAAAAAGGCTTCATTTAGCTGCATACATATTTTTGTGTTGGAGTTTCTATCAGTTTTCTGTAGAGAATCATGACCAGGCCTAACAGTGAGTTTGAAGTGTCCAGAAAGATGATGGGGCCCCACAATGAGAATTCCACATGGACAATAATAATACCACTAAGTTGACAAACATCACCCAAAGATCAGCTTTGGACTACAAACTCAGAACAATTTTGAGATGGCTAGCTGAGATGATCCAGCTTCATAGACTACTTGAACAATGACTTGAGATAAGCCCTACACTTTTGCATTATTCAGAGACTGGACAACAAATGATACAACTACCACTCTGGAACTTGAAAGTTAACCCAAAATTTTTCTTTTCAGGATCCCCTAAAGATGCTTTTGCCCACAAACAGCAGGAAGTAATTTTAAGAACATGATGCCCATATTACCAAGAGGTGGGGCAGGTGGGTTTTGGTCTTTCAATGGGTTTTGGGTTTGGGATAGTTGTCATTGTTTAGGATGGTTGGTTACAAGTTGTTATTGTTAATGGTCAGGAAAGAGGCTAAACAAAGGAGATTAAATGTAAGGTTCTTGTTTGAAAAGAAAAGAAAAAAGAGGATATAGATAAGAGGTAGATTATTAAATCTACTCTGAAAAAAGAGATATAGAAGTGATAGAATAAAGGGTAGATTATTGAATCTACTCTGAAAAGAAAAAAGGGAGGATATAGATAAAAAGGTAGATTATTGAATCTACTTTTAAAAGTCAACTACTAGTTTTAAATATTTTACATTGGATTAGATTTTTGTATATTGTATACAAATTATGTATATTAATACTAATTTGAGATTGATATATTGTACATATATTTTTAATCTTGTTCAGGATATTGTACCTATACAGTTCATTTAACAATGTAATGCAATTTGCTAATCCTTGAATGTTATTATTACCAACTATTAGGATATAAAGAAATGAAAGTTAATAGTTAGACATTATGATGGAACTTGTAGTCGTGTTAGATATATTTTCAAGGTCAAGCAGAGATATATTTTAGATAGACAGGTCATCTTCAAACCCTTCAGAGATCTACAGAATATGGCATTTAAGATGTTTTAATAACATAGAATTTTTTCTTTTTTTTCATGATTATGAGACATGTCTGTTCCTGGCAGCACCAATTTACTTCAGAAAAGATATGGGCATTGAAGAAACTGCATATGGAGTTAACTTTCACTGTGGCAAAATTTAGCCACTGGACAAGAAAATGCCCTCTCATCAACTGCTGATAGTATGCTGTCCAAAATGGACAAGCAGAACACAAAATAAAGGACTACCGATCCTTAAGACAAGTGTGGTTGCAGCTTTGGCAACAGGCATCTTCTGAGTCCAGGACAATATGGCATCATCGCTGAAGTGGCTTTGCAATCTGGGAAAGGTATGATGCCCCTTCCTTCGAAGGCAGCTAAACAGGCAGTGGAACGATGGCTCCTGGTGTGCAGTGGAACAGTAGCTGGAGTAGTTATTCTTGGAGGAGTAACTAGACTAATGGAGTCTAACCTCTCAATGATAGACTGGCATTTAATAAAAGAGATAAAGCCACCCACAAGTCAAGAAGAATGGGTAGCAGAATTCCAAAAACACCAACAATTTCCAGAATTTAAAATCCTGAATTATGACATGACACTGGTGGAATTCAAGTTTATCTGGTACATGGAATACTTGCACTGAGTGTGGGTTCAAGCTGTAGGCCTTGCATACATCCCGCTTGACAAATGAGTCTGTCAGATACACTAAGCCTGTAGGCCAAAGATGATGACCCAGTGTTGCAGAGAAACTTTGGATGACTGTCCAGGAAGCTGGCTGTTTCTGTCATAATTCACATTTTTTGCAAGTCGCTTATTTGCACTTCCTGTTTTACTTGGTGATACTATTTCTTTCTCAGGTCTCTGAGGGAGTTGAAGATTAGGTAGTTATAGTTACAGTTTTCCTTCTTTAAATTAGGAAAGTTTTCTTCTCCTCTGATTTTGTTAAATATATTTTCTGGGCCTTTGAGCTGGGATTCTTCCCTTTCTTCTATTCCTATTATTCTTAGGTTTGGTCTTTTCATAGTGTCCCAGATTTCCTGGATGTTTTCTGTTAGGAACATTTTAGATTTAACATTTTCTTTTACTGCTATATCAATTTCTTTTATTGTGTCGTCTATGCCTGAGATTCTCTCTTCTATCTCTAGTATTCTGTTGGTGATGCTTGCATTTGTGCTTCCAGTTCAAGCACCTAGATTTTCATTTCAAGAATTCCCTCTGTTTATGTTTTCTTTATTGCTTCTATTTCCATTTTCAGTCTTGAATAGTTTTATTCATGTCCTTCAACTGTTTGCTTATTTTTCCCTGGCTTTCTTTAAGGGATTTTTATTCACTTCCTCCAATTGTTTGTTTGTATTTTCCTGAATTTCCTTAAGGGATTTATTCATTTCCTCCTTAAGGACCTCAATCATCTTCATAAGGTTGGTTTTAAAGTCGTTTTTCTGTGCTTCTGTTGTATTGGAATATTCAGGATTTGTTGTAGTAGGATAGCTGGGTTCTGGTAGTGACACATTACCTTGCCTGTTGTTTCTTATATTTTTATGCTAGGCCCTAGACATCTGTGTTTGGAGTAATTAAAGGTCTACATACAGATTTGAGTTTGTCTTTGTTGGATGAGTGTTTGGTTCCTTGGTTTCTGTTTCATCTCCTGCCTTCTGATCTGTCTGGCCTGGGCTTCTCTCAGTTTGTTTGGTCTCTAGTAGAGGGGGGCTTTCCACCTCATTTTGGAGTCTGGGGAAAGGCAACTATGAGGATTGGGACTGGGGAGTATGGGAGTGCCAAAATAATGAGATAGTGGGGGAGTTCAATGGGCAAGCAGCCTACCTGGACTTATCCCAGTCTGTGTGATCTCTGGTAGAGTTGGGAGTCTTCATCCCGGTTGGGGGCTGGGCTTTTGGTGAAAGGGCTGGTCTTAGGTAGAGCAGAGGATTCTCCACCCCAGTTGGGGGGTTGGGATATAGTAACAAGCATGGTGGGGAACTGAGGATAGGGTAGGCAGAGCCCAAGAGAATGTGGTAGTTTGGTGAGCAGGCAGCCTATATGGACTTCTTCCAGTCAGCTTGGTCTCTGGTAGATCAGGGAGTCTGTTGGAGGCTGGGGCACCTCAAGCAGGAGGGTGCAGGACTGGAAATAGAATGGGGGGAATGCTAAGACAGTGAGACAGTGGGGATTACTGGGGAGTGAGAAGCCTATCTGGACTTCTCCAGGCTGCAAAGTCCCTAACAGACTGAGGAGTCTCTGCCTCAGGCTGGTCTCTGGTAGAATAGGGATTCTCTGCCCATTTGGGGGCTGGGGTATAGGTGACTAGGAGAGTTTAAGGACTAGGGATAAGATGAGCAGAGGCTGAGAGAGTGGGAGAGTTTTGGTGGGTAGGCAGCCTACCTGGACTTTTCCTAATCTGTTTGGTCTCTAGTAGAGTGGAGAGTCTGCACCAGTTGGAGGCCGGGGCACTGCAAGTAGGAGGGTGCAGGGCTGTGGGTAGAGTGATGGTAAGCCAAGACAGTGAGAGAGTATGGGAGTTTGGGGAAAGAGCAGCCTACCCGCAGTTCTCAAAGTCTGCAAGATCTCTGGTAATCCAAGCTTAAATATTTACCTTACACAGCAAGTGTATTAGTCAGAGTTCTCTAGAGTAATAGAACTTATAGAATATATATATATATATATATATGTGTGTGTGTGTGTGTGTGTGTGTGTGTGTGTGTGTGTGTGTGTGGAATTTATTCGAATGACTTACAGGTTGATGTCCAGCAATTTCAGCACTGCATTGGCTGTGAATGGAAATTCCAAGAGTCCAGTAGTTGTTCAGTACACAAGGCTGGATGTCTCAGCTGGTCTTCAGTATGCATTGGAATCCTGAAGAAGTAGGCTTTAATGACAGTGGAGGAATGGCTATGTTAGCAAGGGCAAGCAGGCAAAGAGCAAAAGCTTCTCTCTTCCATGCCCTTATATAGGCTTCTAGCAGAAGGTGTAGCCTATATTAAAGGTATAGAACCTCAAAAACTAGATAGAGGTATGTGTCTTCTTACCACAAAGGTCCTGACTAGCAGTGGATCTACCCACTTCAAACCAAGCAAAAAAAAATCCCTCACAGTTTGTACTCCAATTCTGTCTGAAACTGCAGCCTAGGGAATGTTACCACAAACCTCCAGTGTGGATCTTCCTACACCAGTTAAGTCTTCCTGAAAAACAGCCTCTCAGACATGCTCAAAGATTTTTCTCCAAGGTGGTTCTAAATTGTATGTGTGTGACATTCAAGATTAGCCGTCACAGTGGAATAGCTTGTTTTAGTTTGTGTTGTTGTTTTCTTTTCTTTTTGTTTTTAGGAACCTCCATACTGATATATGTTATGGTGATATATTGTGTACCCTAATAAAATTTACGTGAAGATCAGAGAAGCAGAGCAAGCCATAGCCACCACCTCTTACCTCACCAACTCCTTAGCCTGAAAAGGCTTTCTAGCCAAAAGGGGTTCCTCAGCTGAAAAGGCTTTAGTTACTGTCTCGTCATGCCTTATATACCTTTCTCCGCCAAGCCATTGTGTGCTTCCCAAGACCTGGGATTAAAGGTGTGTGCCACCACTGCCTGGCTCATTTTCTCTCCTAGACTAAGTCAATCTCATGTAGTCCAGGGTGACTTTGAACTCACAGTGATCCAGATGAATCTCTGCCTCCTGAGTACTAGGATTAAATGTGTGTGCCACCACTGCCTGGCCTTTGTGTTTAATCTAGTGGCTTATTTTATTCTCTGATCTTCAGGTAAATTTTATTAGGGTATACAATATATCACCACAATATGTAGTGGCTTAATTAATTCCCCTGCATCCTCACAAACATGTATCAGTTATTGTTTTTCTTATAATAGCCATTGCAACTAGGATGAGATGGAAACTCACTTTGGTTTTGTTTTTCATTTCCCTAATGACTAAACCTCCCAGTTCCTTCCCACCTCCCCTCCCATTTGGATCCACACCCTTTCTGTATCTTGTTAAAAAGCAAACAGGCATCCAAGGAATAATAATAAAAATATAATAAATCAAAACAAACAAATTGTAATTTGACAAAACAACCAAGCAAAAAAGAGCTGAAGAAATGAATATAGATGCACAGATACACATATTGGCACACTCAGGAATCCCATAAAAACACAAAAATGGGAGCCATAATATGTACACAAAAGACCTATAAGGGGAAAAAAACAAAGCCCTGACAAAACATTATGAGGCAAAGAACCTGCAAAGATGACATTGAGTTTGCTTTCTGCTGGCAAACTACTCTCTCTCTCTCTCTCTCTCTCTCTCTCTCTCTCTCTCTCTCTCTC